>JAVSCE010007061.1:0-158502 GCA_032199065.1 Smutsia gigantea
AGATTCTTTGGAGTTCAGTGTTTCTACATCAGGTCTTGGGCTCTTTAACACAAATTGTTCCATTTATCCTAGTCTGTGTTTAGTGTGAAACAATATAGACATTCAGCAAACACTCAGGACCCTTCTTGGCAATGAAATGATTTCTCATTTCTTATAAGGCCTGTACCATATTTGAATAATAATACTTATCCTTTTTAGAACATATTATACATTTTGAAATATATTTGCCGCATCTCCGATGCTGTTACAGAAACCATCTGGAAGCTTATTTTTCCAGCTATGTATACACTTTAGTGCTCCATTTAGTAAATGACAACTTGTCACTTATGGAGAATTTCTTGTGTTTGATGTAACTGGTAACAATGGGTAATAAAAGCAGTGAGGATTCCTAGGACTCTCTGCACTGTAGTTATCCAAAGACAGATCTTATTTTTAATTTACACACACACACACATGGCCCAAACAAAACCAAAACAAAAAACCTGGGGGAAAGGAGTCCCTATGGTGATAAGAATAAAGAATATCATGAAGGCAAATTATGCTAGACAGGGTTAGGTAAAATTTGGAGTGTGTAAGCCATATGTCTGTGTCCTTAACTTTGACTTACAGTAACTTAAATTGACTGATGAGCAGACAAGTTGTGTAAGGACATAATAAAAGCGTAAGGTTAAGTAAGGAAGACCTCATGAGTGTCCCACCTGGTGTGTTTGACATGTACACACTGACTAGGCCTGGAGGAGGGATTGCTGACTTACTGATGAAATTACATTGCAAAGGGAAAAAGATTAGTGTCACCTTCCAAGATTAGGAAGCCACTGTGCCTCACAGTCTAATGGCACAATAAGGTGTGTTAACTTCTAACAGAAATGTCCAGAGTGGGGAAATGACAAGGTGCAAACTGTCAGGTGGCTTCACCGATCATCACCTTTGAGGAAGTTTTTGGGGTGAATCTGTTTTGGGGATTCCAGCTGACCAAACAGCCTGCATGAAGACATGGAGGAATGGATGAGGGCCTTGAGTGACCTGGTGAGCACCACAGATGGGAGTGGCGAAGAAGGGATGGGGCAGAGAGAGGTGGATGCAGATTGTACTTGCATGAGGCACACCAAGCTGGGGGTGTGGAGATGGTGGGTTTGCAAGCAGAGAGGGCCCTGAGCACATTTGCAGTAGGGAATGACTGCCCTCCTGGAGGAAAGAAACATGGATATAAGCTTCTATAACCTCAGCCTGAAAAACAGATGCATCTTAAGAGAGCAGTGACTGGTTGTATGTAGGTGGAAAAAGGACAGACACACACAGCTGATTTACACTGGGGAAGTGAGATCACACTTTATTTAAAGGGCCCCAGATTTAGCTGTTCACCACTGTCGATGCAGGATCCACGATGCGCTCTATGATGTGCATCTACTGTTCTGGAACATAGGGAGCCTTCAGTTCTTTGGTTCAGAGACTGAATCATATTTCTGAGTTCAAGTAGTGATCTTACCTTTACTAGCCATGATGTTTTGTTGCCATATCTCTAAAATGAGAAGAAGAGTGCCTAAAATGTAGGGTCATTTTGAGATTCAATGAACATTCCCTGGAAAGTGTTTGCCACATCTCATGTCAAACTGTAACCACCTAATATGTATTAAATATTATTATTAATTGACAAAATAACACAGAAGGAAGTATGCACTAAAGTTGTTCTCTTTTGAATTATGAGTAATGCTGTGTAGAGAGAGAAATATAGAGGATATATCTTTCATGAAAGTAAAATGAAGAGTTAAGATTTTTCAAATAATATAAAAATGAAGAGAGGGATATATTAGTGGGCCAATAAGTAATTATACAGTAGAAACTGCATGGGCCATTCTTTCATCTTGTATCTAAATGAACAGTTGAAGGTAATAGGGGATGTGTTTTCTATAGGAAATTTCTATTTTTAAAACACATGAAGTGGGGGGTCATAAATGTGAAGAACAAAGAGACAACGAGGCCACCTTTAGCAGAACCAATGGAGGGAGATGAATACGTTGATGTGTAATAGCTGTGCGAAGGGAGACAGAGCAGCTAAGGTCTCCTTCAGTTCTTCCCGTTTTTATTTGTATGCTTGAGCCTCAGTGGAATAAGCAATAAGAGAGTAGATGAAGATAAGGGGATAGTTCATGTTCCTTAAGGGAAAAATCTATTCTTTTTTGAAAGACATAGGTTTTTAAAATCCTCATGCAGTGTTTGGTACTATTCAGCAAACTACATATCTTATTACTAGTACTTACATAACAGTCATGGTAAACAATTATTTTTGTTAAAATTGACCATTCTCCCCTGTACTGTTCAGCAAAATAACATGAAAACATGCTTTGCCATGTGCCATTTATTTCACACACAGATAATAGATTTTGTCTCTTCAACACTTATTCTTAAAACTCAGATCATTTTCTTTCCTTCAGTTCTTTCAATAGCAGAGTCCCTCCCTTCCTGTTGCTGCTGGACACTGAAGGGTTTGTCTACCTTCCAGGTGACCCTTTACATACTGTGCTGAAATGAAATGTTCTGTCTTATGGGATGAAATTCCTGGGTTCAAGGCTTCTTTCACAGTATGTCAGCTAGTCTTTGTAGCCACAATCACTTTTTTATTCCTATGCTCGAAAAAAACTCCCAGCAGCTTTTCTAGAATGTTTGAATTGCTCAAGTTTCTCTGATATTCTTCCTCACCTTGAGCATAATGGAAATTTTTGGTTATCCTTGAGAAATGAGGCAGCAAATTAGCTGAGATCATATCTGATACTAACTCGATGCAGTGGTTGAAGCCTCTCCCTTCCAAACATTACCTGTTTTAACCTTTTTCTATGTTTGACATTTCTCTCCCTTTTGCTCTTTTCTCTTGTTTTGGTTGCCAGATCCACCAGCAACTACATGATTTCGCAAAGGCTTCTTCATCTTTCAATTTCTAGGCTTTGGGCAGTTCTCCATTACCTGCTGCCTCCTCTGATGGCATCCATGTCCACACAGAGCACAGCAACCAGCTCGCTGTTCCTGCAGTCTCCTCTCCTGCCCAAAGCATTCAATCCATGAATAAGCACAAGCACATCGGCCAACATCCCAACCTTCACTTTCCATCTGTATTTCCAATGACTCTACCCTTTGCGTTGGGTGTCCTCAAGTACACATGATGGTACCCTACCTCTGTGACTCTGCTCCAGGTCCAGTTAAGACTTGCTTCTCTGCCTGGGTCACGACCCCTTTCGGACTGCTTCTCTCACAGCTGCATCCTGGTGTGTGTTATTATGCTGTGTCGAACCACAGGGCTTCCTTACTAGTTTATAAGCCCTGTAAGGATAGGGACACTGTCTGTCTTATTTTTCACTTGTAACCCTAATATCTTTTTAAATTTTCCTCACATATGAGGCCCTCATTAAGTATTTTAAAACTGAATCAGTGACTGAAGCAAGTGACTCTTTTTGTAAGCTCCTTCAGGGCATAGAGGTCCTGCTCCCATTTAGATCCCATAAATATTGCCTCATGAATCTTTTCACCATGGACTCCTAAGGGTTGATGTGCCCGATTGAGATGAACTTGTCTCAGTGTCAACAACTGTCTTGGAAAGTTGTTCGAGCATTATTGTTACGTTAAAAAAAAATGTAGTTTGTGAAACAAACTGATGCTTCTTTAATAAGAAAGAAAATGTCCCGTGTATATGACTGAGTGGATAGACCCTGAGATATTTACTGTTGTTATTTGGGGGATTGACATTATGGATAATTTTTATTTTCTTTGTTTTGCTCACCTGAAGTCTTAAAATTTTACCTACTGAAAAAACCAGAGGACACTGTAAATGCTCCACACCGTACGGGCGCCTCAGGTGGGCTCTTGTCTGAGTTTGGCTTGGTCTGCTGCCCAGTAGGTCCCTTCTGATGCTGCCTCACACAGACAGGCTTGGGGAGGGTCTGACTCGTCCTGGCTTGAGTGCAGGGACTATTGGCAATGACGGTGCTCTTTGACCCCTTTTCACAATACAGTTTAACCTTATTTTCCTTCACTAAACCTTCCCAATAGCTCAAAGCATAGTGATCAGTGGATTCATTATTAGTCCAGAGCCTCTGTCTTTGATCCTCTTCAATGACTTTTTTTTTCCCAACAAGTCGAGTGAGGAATTAAAGATATGCTTATACACAGAGGTCAGGGCCTACCTGATGTCTGGATGATGGGAGACAGGTGAAGGTAACAATTTGGGAAAGTGAATTCACATGGCCACAATGAGATCAGGTAAGAAAAGACATAAATCCTTCTGTTGTGTGTTTAAAAAATCCACAATTATATGAGAGGCATAGCTTAGGAGAAGCACTGTGATTGAAGAGGCAACTATAGACCGAACTGTGGGCATCCAGTGGGGAGCCTGGCCTGCGGAGGAGAAGTGACCGGGAAAAGCTGAATGGAAGCATCCATGACTGCCTCCAAAGCCACAGGTAGGGAAAGGATGGTGGAAGGAGGGTGCCGGGAGGGCGTGACCTCCTAGAGTTGAGAGGCAAGACCAAGGGTGTGGCCGGTCAGAGGACCTGGGAGTAAATAAGGGGCATGGTGGGTCAAAGTCAGCTTGGTAACCCTGGGGCCAGCTCCCTTAGGTCTCACAGTGTGTGCTAAGAACTTGGAATTCTACCACAGAGGATTTGAAGGTGTATTCAAGAATTCCAAGCTAGGGCATTCAGGGCCAGATTTATGTTTTGCAGATCACTCTGGCTGCGTGGAGGGCAGAGGGAAGTGAGGTGGGCAGGCATGGGGAGAATTGCCAGGCTGTTACTAGAACCTGGGGAGAAGTGACAGTAAGAGCCTGCAGGAGTGGAATGCAGAGAAGTGGCAGGTTTAAGGTTTTGGGAAGAAGTGTGACAGAATGCAGAGGTGAGTTAAACTAGAAGGGGGCGGGCAAGGGAAGACCGGAGGGAATGTGGGGATGCGCTGACCCAGTTAGAGAGCGCCAGAAGGGCACGGGGTCACAAGGCTCAGGATCCACGTGCAGAAAGGTATTACTGTTACTTCAACAGCTCTTAAAGCAAAATTGATGAGAATGTAATGAATGCATACTGTGCACACATATTGAATAGAAAAATCTCTCCTCACATTTATTCTGTTATATATAAAAGGCAGTAAAGTGTGGTTCATGCCCTCAGCAGATTTATCCTTTACCTGACTCATTACAGAATGTAAAGGTAGATCTATAGTTCACAGAGAATGACTCATCAAAAGATACCATTTTGTGGTTTGACTCTTGTTAAATCAAGAAAATAATTTTTTTTGCATTACTCTATGAATCAAACATATCACTATTGAGCTGATAAGTGTTTGAGTCAAAGCTTTCTGAAAAATATTGTATTTCATACAGATTAGTCTGACAGCCTATTTTTCTACCTTTTATTTAAAAATTTTAAGAAGTTATAGTTCACTTTCAGAGTTAAAACAATATTTGGAGAGAGCAAGAGGGAGGATGGGTGGACGGCCAATGTCATACTAAATTATTCCCTAGGGCTACAGTATTTTTCATTTCTATTATTTAAAGTTGGTTTTGTTTTATTTATCCTATATGTTTTTTTAAGTAACTATGCACTAAATCAATCTTCTCCTGAAATACACAGTGAGATTTTTGGTTTTATTTTTGCTGTGACATGAACAACTCATAAATCCCCATCTTGGTGGTTATTTCCGATTGCTTAAACCAGCAGTGATTTATTTATATATATCACTTAGATGCCTAACTTAAGCCTGTGAGTAAATTATTTTTGCTGTTGAATACAATTGAATCTATGGACAGGCAAAAAAGATGCTTTATTCTCCAATAGTTACTCTACACAATATACTTCTGAAATGAAATAGCACGACTGTGATGCTCCTCACCTTGATGGAGCATGTTAGGGCAGATTAGTAAGCGCCGCCGCTGGCTCTGACACAGCCTGGGATTAATTAGGGATGCCCCAATTTTATGGCTTTTTGTTTTGTTTTGCTTTTAAAAAGCAAACTCATAAATGTGATAAATGTAATTCCAAGACAATGGGGTTAGGAAGCCATTACTGAAGAAAATTTTAGAGGAAAATGGAGAATGTAAAATGATGACTTGAAAATATTTAAAATTATGGAGGTGGAAATAAAACTGCAGACTTTGGCGCAAAGTGTGTACTGTGCAGGGGAAATGGAAGAGGCATCCCTAATTAAGAGAAAAAGTTTATGGCTAGATAAAAAGGCCAGGGGGAGTAGCAAACATGGAGTTGAAATATATCAGAAGTAACTATGTCAGTTGGTTTCTGCTTTTAAGAAATGGCACATAGCAATAGGACATACTTACATAAGAGGCATGCTTATCCAAGTGGTCTCTGACTTCACTTTGAATAGCAGGTCTGAGAACTAACTGTAATCTGAAAAAGAATTGTTTCTTTTTCTGCTTCATCTTTGCTTCCAGTGTTTACAAGTTTAATGTGGCTTTTAGGTGAATTCTAGCAAGTGGAGATCCATAGCCCACTAGAAAACACCCAGGGATCTTTGGTTTTGGCATAAACATTGGATTCATTTATTAGATTAAAAATACATCATAGAGGCTATTTGGCCATTTATTAAGATGTCTGTACATTTCTGTATATTCCCCCTTACTCTCTTACTAGCAAATTAGAGCAGGTAGCAGGAGTTCTGAACCCTATCAGAGCCAATGTTCTCTTACATAATAAAGTTTATAAATCCTGTTAACTATTTTGAAATCATATTAATAGAAAATGAAAACTACCTATACATATAATTTCAAAAGAATAAGAAAATGCTTTAAGTATAATTTAAAGGAGAAATAATAATAATTTATAATAAGATAGCCTGCAATTTAATATACAAATATCCAAGCCCTGTTGTGTGAGGAGACAAAGTGGAGAGGCTCCATTTAGATTCACCTTGAACAGTGAGCACACAGGCTGTCAGAGACTCAATCACCCTGACCTTGAACAGTGAGCACACAGGCTGTTGGAGATTCAATCACCCTGACCTTGAACAGTGAGCACACAGGCTGTTGGAGACTCAATCACCCTGAGTGGCACTGTCATCAATGATGCTGTTTTTAAAATGAGCAACTCCTGGTAACATTCTAATACTTCAAAGTGAAATCTTCCCCTGAACTAAACTGAACAGGAATAGAATTCCTTTAAAAAATGTCAGGGTAATCTAAAACCATTCAGAAATATTTTGTGAACTTTTTCCTGTACCAGTTTACTTTCAGATGAGTCAAGATCGCTTGAAATATTCCTTGCCATTCCTCTGAACCTTGTTCAGTTGGTCCCAGAACTCAGACCATCGTCTTAAATACAGCCGGTCCTCAGTCGGTGACCATGTGTGTTAGTTTCTTAGGAGCACATGAACATTCCTGTTTCATCGGAGCAGCAGAGCGACAGCCGACCGCCACTGAGATGGTTTTGGCTGTCATTCGCAATTAGAGGGAAGACCTGGAGTCTGGTCTACCTTGACCTTCCTTCTTCTTCCAATTTCTTTTGGTAGAAATGCTTCCTTGAAAGGGCAGTATGTAGGACCTGGCACAAATACTGAACGCTGAAGCTCTTCAGTAAGAAAACTGGACACCGAAGGAGACGTGGCAAGGAATTGCCAACCACAGGTTCAACTCAAGATTAAAAAAGAAATATTTTGCCCCGGTGAATATACTGATACAGGGTGGACATTGTGAGTTTCATTTCTTGTAGCGATATGGAGCCTGAACTAAGCTCCCCTGCTTCCTCCTCTCACTGCCGCTGGCACTAGGAGCGGTTGGCTGCAAGCAAAGAGCTCATCAGCCCCCCTGGCTCGGCTTGGGAATGCAGCCGCTTTCAGGGCTTCTTAGCGGGTGCTCGCCAGGCACACAGACAACCACAGAGCTGTTCTGCATGTGTAATACAGAATATTGTTGCAGAAAGGTAGAATGTCAGAGCCAGAAGACTTTCACTTCCTGACACAAGCTTTTGGGGACAGTATTATAAATAATGGATACTTTTGATCATTGTTCTGAAGTAATGTTAAGGAAATACAATCACAATGAGACAGCTTTCCCAACTTTGGAAATGTATCTAACAACAGTGATGTAGTCCCTCAGCTCACTTTGTTTCTAGAAACTTCATTTAGAGCAGTAGGCATTAGAGAGAAGGTACGAAACGCCAATTTCTTTTTCTCATGCTTTGGAAGAAGCACCTTCCTTCCCCTTTTGCCTTCCCATGAGGTGGCATACGGCCCTCCAGTTCCCTCAGCCTGTCTGAGCTCCTGTTTCCACAGGGCCTGTCCCTCGTTGGATGACACACAGGCTGAGCATTTGATAGGACACCTGGGCCCCAGTGTGGTATCCATTCTCTGCCCACCGTCGCTCTGCCTGCCTCTGAGATCCGTGCTGGCCAGGGGACCAGAGGGTCTCCTTGTGAAATGCTGTTGGCACTTATCCCACACTCGGAATGTAATGGTTAATGGTACAGGTTGTCACTCTGAAGCAAGATACAGGTTTACCAGTTTTGCTGTAAGATGAGGTGCTTAAAAAAAAATTATACTTTAATGCATAAACATAAATGAGTGAAATTCTTCAAAAATTGCTTCAGACTGTTTTCCACTTTAGAAAGTAAAAAGTTAATTTTGTTTTCTGGTTATGGCCAAGCCCATCTTCTTCCCACTTAGAGAAAAGAGAAACTTAAATGGCAAAGTAATCCGACCTGTGGTCTGTGGCAATAACAAATCCTTTAACCATATTTATCTTTTGTTTCTATGGACTCTTTTTTTCTAAGCTCTGTAAGTCCATTTTCTAAAATGTTCCCATGGTCCCTTTTCTTTTCACAACCTATTATTTTTTATTTATATATCCCGAATTTCCTTTAAATTTCACATAAATAGCATGGGTCTGTCTCATTTCCCTCCTTGTACCAGTTTTTCCATCTCTTTTCTGGATTGCTTGCTTTTCTGGACCCCATGATTGTAGCTATCCCTGCCAAAAACCACAGTCACAGCAGTTTGTCAATATTGTTATATTTTTCATTTTAACTTCATTATAGCTTGAACTAAATAACTTCAGCCTCTCCTACCTCAGAGGGTTGTGAGCAATACTGTTGATCTTGCTGTGGTTTGAAAAGCACCGGGAGCTCTTTGGAGAGAAGGTATTGAAGCCATAAATAGCACACTGTTGGCTGGTGCCCAGGGGACGTGCCAGGAGGGTGGCCCCCATGTGCACTGCTGTCGGGCAAACCTGGGAATGAAAAGCCAAACTCATGTAGGACCTGGACCAGAAAATATTACTTTAGGCTCCTGGGGCCATCTGCTGAACTTATACATCATCATCTTCAGAGATGTTTCTCATCTCTTTATCCCACAACATACAGTGAACGCCTTACTGCACCTGGTGTTGTGCTAAGATTCATACATGCTGGGGATGTAACATCATTAAGGTATTGTGAGTTTTGTAAGCCAGGGAGAAATGGCAACAAATAAATACAGCACAAGGTTTGACGTAAAACAGAGGAGGGAGTGGTCAGACTATCTTAGGATGAGTAAGAAAATATTTCCTCTGAGGAGGTGGTGTCATAGTTGGGTTTCCTGGAATCATGATTTTCCTGGAATGGGGTGGAAGGATTCTATGATGCGCTCCAGGAGAAGGGATGGCCAAAGATAGACCCTAAACGTGAATACAATTCTTGGGGAAACAGTGTACAATAGAGTCTGGACGGTGATAAGACTGGAGAAAAGGCAGGGGTAAGATCATAAAGGACCTTACTAAGGAATGTCCACTCTGCACTCTGCCCTGGGTAGCAATGGGGAACGTGAAACTTTCAGAGCAGAGGTGATCAGATGGCCATATTTGAATTTTGGCCTGGGTTAGTTTTGGATGCAGTGAGGACTGGGGTGAAAAAGCATTATAATTAGATCATTTAGGCAAGTGTTTTAAAATAGTCAAGATGAAACATCTAGTAACTCTCACATTTTCCTTTTGTTTGGGTTAAATACTGCTCCACTCTGCCCATTTCTGTTCTCATGTCTAAACCCTACTGAGGAACTAATGAATTAGCAAGTATTATGGGCCATCAGATATGTTTAAGATATTATGTAAGGTGTTTACAGAGATTAAAATAAGTACAATTCATGAGTTATCTGGAAAACTTTTGGAACACGGTGGAATAACAAGCCACAAATGAACATTTTAAAAATTATTTCTGCCTCCAAGGAGCTCAGTGTAGTTGAGAAAAGCAAGGTAGAAAACACAGCAGTTGATATTTTGCAACTGTAGTAATTTGTTCTACACAATCAGATGTTAAAAAGAGAGTAATGGGCCATAGGACTCCGTGGCCAGGGCTGTGGGCAGGTGTGAGCAGTCCTGTGAGGGGAGGAGACTAGCTGGGCCTTGAACGAGAGATGGGACAACAGAGTTGCCCTCTTGCTGTGGAAGGCATTTTGGAGGCCTCCTCCCAGCACACAAATTCTAGGTCCTGGGTAAATCTGGTCAAGCTCCAGGACTGTGTCCCTTAGGTGACACTCCCCAGAAGCAGTCTTTGAGAGGAGCTACATGTGAAAGGCCATGTTAGGAAGTGGCTACCAGCAAAGGCCTTGAGATGAGCTGGGAATGGACAGGGAGGAGGCTAGGCAAGTCCATGGCTTAACTTCAGTTCGCTTGGCATAGATGCTGAGGTTGTCCCACTCAGGGCAGAGGACCCACACCCCTGTCAGTCAATGGGGAGGGGTCACCTGGGGTTAGATTCCCAGGGAAAGCAGGTGTCAGCCATCCTGAGTCTGCCCAGGAGAGGTGGATGCCAGGTGGGAGAAAGCATACAGGGCTGGGGCGCTCACACATGGCAAAGCATTCCCTGAGCTGTGCACGGAGCACAGACAGCATCTGATCAGGGTCTAAGTCAAGGACGGCCCTTTTGCAACCTTGGGGGCTCCCCATACCACTGAGCTGTTGTGGCTTAGTGCAGAGACCCCAGCAGAGGATCCCATCTTTCCAGTCTTCCCCTTCATCAAGTGCGCCCCTTGCAGAGAACACAAGGGTCTGAAAGTCTAAGTGCCAGAGAAATCCTAGCCTTCCTTAACCGTGGCCAGTATAGAATAAGATATTTCACCAAGTTCTACCTATTTGTTCACAAAACCAACTGGAAATATAAAAGAAATGTACTGCAGTAGATACTGGAATAAATAGTGACGGGCAGAAAATGTGGTAAGAGGTTGGAAATTGAACCTGGAGAAGACGCTCTAACTGCACCAAATTTATTTAGTTAATGGAGTATCTTGCATTTGGTGCCCTCAGCAGGTTTTCTTTGGGCAATTCACTGTATTTGGTCAGAGAACCTTTGACAAACATCAGTGAACCCAGAGTTAGCCAATAGCATATGGCTTTTAGTTAGCCAGGAACCAAATTCACCCCTTTCCGTTGCAGGGTTTCTGTGGACACAGAGCCTCTGTGGGGAGTTCTCACTGGCTCTGTTTGTGCAATGACCTGGTTATGTGTCTTTTTACTTTTTTTTTTTTACACATTACCTGGAAAACCTTTCATTAAAGAGCAGGACAGATAGCTCAGGGCCCTTTGCACTCCCTTCCTTACCAGACACGAACTATACCTTATTTGCCTTTATATCAATACTCAGAAATCTTTGTTGACTAAATAGCGAAAGAGGTAAAATTTCATTGCCTCCTGCTTGTAATCTGCTTGCCTGGGCCCTCAGCCCCCCCACACCTGCAGGCACTCATGCCGCTCCTGTGCCCTTTGCTCCCAGGGAGGACTGTGGAAAGCTGTCTCCTGGTTTTTCTCAATCTCCTTTGCTACCGTTGGTCTGCTCCAGGCCCCTCATCTGCTTCCTTCCCCTCCAGCTGGAAAGCAGTCTAATGGACAATTTCACATTGGCCTGTTGGTGCCTGCGGGAGCTGAGGTTGTTACATGCATTTTAACAAGTACAAGTAAAGAAATTGATTTCTAATTATAGGACTTAAGGCTTCATAAAATTAGATTTTTAGGAACAGGGGCATCCTGGGAGCTTCTTTGGCCTCTGGGGAATCTAGCCAGGATGCAGGGAAAGAAAGAAAAGTCCCTCCAGAGATGAAGGATGGGATGGATGCCTGGCTCAGAGGCAGCTCCTTGAGCCCCCTGCACGGTGGGACTCTCTTCTCTGCAGTCCACTAGTGGGGCGACTTATCCCTGCACTGTCATTCATGAGAACTAAATGTGTTAATATATGCAGCACATTGAATGCCAGCACAGAGTAAAGACTCATCCAGGGTATATCGTTTTGCTTTTAAAATATGTTGAAATGTTGGAAGTATCTGAGACAAAATACTTAATGCGAACTTCAGGGCCAATTCACTAACAAAATCTGTTTTCTAGTAGGGGACGATCAAGGTCAGTGTTATTCTTTTTATTTTTTTTCTGTAAAACACTGCCATGCAGAAAGTTTGCATTAGATTTCCAAATCTGAGAAGCCAGTTGTTAACATTTTAATAGAAAATAAGCCAATGCTCATGGGCCATATTGTCATTTTTTGGTTTTATAAGACCTTAGAACCATACTATTTATACTTCTTATATCCCATGAGTCATTTGTTTTTCTGCTTCGGAGAAACTGCAGAGTTGCTCAAAAGCTAGACTTTTTTTCATGTACTTCAACAAACCTTGTGGTACTGACTTAAATTAAAAGTATCACGCTCATAATACCATGACAGAGAGACTGAAATTTATTCTTTAGCCATTAAAACCAGTGAGCAAAAGTTACAGTGTGAGGATCCGTGGCCCTCCCTCAGACAGTCACAGGGTCTGGAAAGCCCCCCAAGGCTGCCAGGGAGGCAGCCCGGGGTCTGGGGCCGGGCCCGTGGCCACAGCAGTCACTCTGAATCACAGGATTCGAACCACAGATCCTCCCAGGCCTGAGTGGCAGATCTTCTGCAATTTGGTGCCCAGGCAGGGGCGGTGCATTTTGGACCAAATCTCTGCTCTGCTGTCCAGGACAGCTTGCCGATTCTAGTTACTTCTTTCATTTAAGCCAATGATCTTGCTTGGCGTGCCTCCGGCTTTGTCAGGTTGTGTTTTTCTCCCTTAAAACAATGCTCATTCTTCCCACTTTATCTGTGATTTTCAGTCAGACCATCTTGGAGCTTATTTTCATCTTGTTTGGTTCCCTTACCTTTCATCTGCACTTTAAATCAAGGACAGAAAATGGCAATAGGTGGAGAGGGGGTTTGTGAAGGCCACTGACTTCCCTAATGGGGTGGCCTCGCTGCTGCCCAGTGGTTCTGGCGAGACACAGATTGTGCGTGAAATGTCGGCCTGATGAAGCCTTCATCCCCAGCGTTGATCTGCTAGGGCTGCCGGGACGAGATGCCACAGGGTGGAACTTGCAGTTACAGGGCTGGAGGTCCAGGTCGAGGTGTTGCAGGGATGGTTCGATCTCAAGCTGAGGGAGAATCTGTCCTAGGCCTCTCTCCTAGTTTCTGGTGGCTTCTGGAAATCGTTGGGGCTTCTCAGCTTGTGGACACGTCACCCTGATCTCTGCCTTCGTCTTCATGTAGTATTCTCCCTGGGTATATGCCTATGTCCCAATGTCTCCCTTTCATACAGACCCCAATCATGTTGGATGCAGCCCACTGTCCTCCAGGGGGACCTCATCTTCACTAATTCATCTGCAGTGACCAGACTTACACGCGAGGTGCCATCCTGAGATGTGGGGTTAGGACTTCAACATATGAGTTTTGGGGAGACAATTCAACCCCTGTATTCCAGACATCACCAGGGAACATTCCAACTTTTTATAAAAATGCTAGTTTCTTTGCCTCCTGTGATTGAAATGCCACAATACAGGGAGTGTGCAGGGTGGTCAGGAGTGCAGAACTGAGCTCCCTGTGAGCGCTGCTGTGTTCCTGGTCCAAGGCCACTGTCTGCTCCTGTCTCTGTTCTGCTTGAAGCTGCTTGACACCGATGTTCAGTGTCCTCCACAGCTGCCTTTTCCCATTTTGTCTGTTGCAGGCAGAGCTCTGGGGGAGGCCAAGTTCTCTGTGGGAAAGGCAGCCTTTTGAGTCTGTGCCCCTTCCTTCTCTCAGTCCACCTGCCCCCGACATGCCCTGGGCACCTCCAGATCACCAGTCCTCCCCTTTCTAAACTCCTTTGCCTGCTTGTAATTGGGAATTTGTGTGTCTCTTTCTTTTGCTTGCATTTTTTTTTTGCTTTATTTTAAAACTGAATTAACTTATTTATTATCTGTTTATTATTGAGGTGTAACTGACATGCAGCACTATGTTAGTCTCAGGCACACAATGTAATGATTCCGTATGTGTCTATATTGCATAATGATCACCACAATAAGTCTGCTTAACGTCCGTCACCATGCATAGTTACAGAATTTTTAATTTTCCTGTGATGATAACTTTGAAGATCTACTCTCAGCAATGGCTTGCTTATTTTTGAGAGTTTTATCTTAGGTCACTTGAGAATATGTCCTTAGTCACAGTCACACAGTCAAACTTGTATTTTCCACTTCCACAGGACACTTTCTAGTTAAGAGTTTTTAGAACTTAAGTTCTCAAGTGAACACGGACAGAGTCCAGGCAGTTGGGAATACGAAGCTGATACTGTGCCCACTTCTCATTGGCTGGTGTAACAGCAAGGCTCCAAAGGATCGCTTAAGGCAATTCTGGCTTTGTCATTTTTAGCCTATTTTAAATATCGTAAGAATCGTCATGTGTTTTATAAACCCTGGGGTGAGGTCTGACCAAGCAGGGCTGTTGACTTGATCCCTATTTTAAGCAGATTTGCTGCCCAATTCCAAAGATGCTGGTCCTCTCACACATGTGGAGCTGCTCTCAGGGTCATCCCGTGTCACCTTAGGTGTGCCGCCGGAGGAGCTGCTCTCAGGGTCATCCCGTGTCACCTTAGGTGTGCCGCCGGAGGAGCTGCTCTCAGGGTCATCCCATGTCACCTTAGGTGTGCCGCCGGAGGACTGGGCGATCGAGCAGCAACAGCAACATGTGCGGCAAGGCAGGTTCTGCAGACCTCACCTGGGTCTTGATGGTCATCTGAGGCCCGCTCACTACTCTGTTCATCAGGAGACGTTCCCTGGAGCTGGCTGCTCTGTGCTTCTGAGCTGCCTGCCTCTGGGGCGGGGTCTGCACCTTTCGGTTCCAGGCTGTGTCTGCCGACAGCTGGGTCTGGGTCCTTCCTGGAGCCTGTGCCCCCTGCTCCCCAGGGACAGCTCCACCCCCACCCCGCACCCCCGAGGTGCCGAGACCTGGCGCTTGATCATTGGCCATTGTACCCACTGCTTCTCGGATTTGCCCTCTGTGCAAATTCCTAACAGAGGAGAGCACTTTACCCCCACTCTGGCCAACAGGACACAGGTCACTTCTGGAGAGCAGGTTTGGGTTATAAGGGCAGATACAGCTCCCGAGATTGGGGGAGGGTGGCACCCACAGAGGAAACAAAGCCAACAGGTGTGTTATCTGCACTGAAGACAAACATCAAAGTAGTAACTGGGGCCAGCCTGCCTCCCACAGCCCAGCAGCCAGCACGGTGCATGTATAAGTGGGTTTCTCTTCCTTTTTTAAAAATTTCTTATATATTCTTTCATTTGCCCAGCTCAGTGTGCTTGCATCTGACAGACTTTTATCTGTGTTCTCCTTCGCTTCTTTCTCTGCTCTCATACCTTCCTTTCCCTGTCTTGATTTTAATTTCTCATGTTTCCTTTAAGCTTTCATTTTATTTTTTACATTTCTTATTCATTTTCTCCCTTTTCTTCTTTTTTTATTCTCCCTGTCCTTGTGTCACCTTATTACTTAGAGGTGGACAGCATTCCCTGAGTGCCTGTTTTGTGGGCAAAGTGTTGACTTTGGTAAATAGTTGTATGATTACAAATTGAGAAACTGGAGTCCTGTGATTTCCTCCTTTCAACTACGTTTTGACACATAGAAGAACTTGTGGGTGGAGATGAAACTATTACAGACATAGTATTCTAGTTTAATGTAGATAGAAAACTTACCATATTTTAGACTTAATTTGTGTGGTTTCTCTCCTTTCTTTCGCTCTCCTGGCATCTCTTCTCTACTGTTCTTTTCTTTGATTGGAAGTCAAGAAAATGGCTCTCAGTCCAGCCCTGAGCAGATTTGTGACACAGAGAGGGTGTGACAGATGTTCTTTCGCTTTTCTGCATTTCTTGTCTCATGTCCATGTGGTTGGTAACACCTTTGTACCTTTTTCTACTTAAGTAGTAGGTCAGAATTGCTTGTCAATAAAGCTGTCAGATTAAAAAGGTGCTAATAACTGCTAAATAGATCAACTTTTTACCACTCTGAGCTACAGTAATTAAAGAAAATAATTCCTGTAGTTTTTTCTCTAGATCAGGTGATTAAACTGTCTTTGGATCCCTTTATCCTCTTAAAATTTAAAAAAAAATTGTGGTAAGAACATTTAATATGAGATCTGTACTTTTAATAGATTTTTAAGTATACAAATAGTATTGGTAACTAAAGGCACTAGGTCGTTCAGCAGATTTCTAGAACTTACTCACCTTGCGTAACAGAAATTTATACCCACTGATCAGCAGCTCCCCATTTCTTGCTTCCCTGAGCCCCAGCATGCTCTTCTTTGCTTCTCTGAGTTTGAGTCTTGTGGACACCTCACATAAGTGAGGTCATGCCAGATTGTCTTTCTGTGCTGGGCTTATTTCACTTGGCGTCCCGTCCTCCATGTTCACCTATGTTGTCTCATGTTGCAGGATCTCCTTCCTTTTTAAGGCTGAATAATATGCCATTGTGTGCATGCACCACATTTTCCTCATCCATTCGTCCATCAATGGATGTTCAGTTTGCTTCCGTATCTTGGAAGAGCCTCTGTGTCAGGTGAATGTTGCTGCAAGGAACCACGGGAGTGCTGATATCACTTTGAGACCCTGATCACAGTCTCTCTGGGTAAATGCCCACACGTGGGAGTGTTGGATCATACAGCAGGTCTAGTTTTAATGTTTGGGGGGGAACCCTATACTGTTTTACAGAGGCTGTGCCTTTTCACATTCCTACCAACAGTTTCTGTGGGTTCCAGTGTCTCCACATCCTCATCAACAATTGTCTTTTTTAAAAAAACAATCCTCATCGGAACAGATCTGAGGTGATATTTCACAGTGGTTTTGATTTGCATTTCCCTGATGATTAGCAACATCTGTTGGCCATTTGTTCTTCTTTTGAGAAATGCCTATTTAAGTCTTTCATCCATTTCTTAGATTTGATAATTATTTTTATTTTGTTTTTGTATTTGTTTTGCTACTGAATTCCTTACATAGTTTGGAAGTCAACTCTTACCAGATACATGGTTTGCAAATATTTTCTCCCATTCTGTGGCTTCCTTTTTCTCTCTGTTGACTGTCTCCTTTGCTGCACAGAATCTTTCAGTTTGATGTAGTCACACTTGTCTGTGCTTTTGGTATGACATCCAAGAGATCATTGCTAAGGCCAATGCCATGAAATTTCCCTCTATGTTTTCTTCTAGGAGTTTTACAGTTTCCATTCTTACATTTGCAGATCTCAGAGAGGGATTCAGGGACCCCTAGAGTCACACTAGAGGAACTACCAACTGAGATATCTGGTGGTTATTTACTGAGTACTCGCACTGGGTATTCCAGCTATGGTGGTAAGAAGGTGGGAATATGATAGAGGACTTTCTTGGCACCCAGGAATTCAAATCACCTATGGGTCTCTGCTCTATCAATGCGTAAGACAACCCATACACCTGAAAAATGAGCGTATGTATATATTCAATGAAAATTATTTGGTATTCCTTTTATGACCAGTAAAGTCATAGCTGGTATGATTATAATCTGGATATTTATTCCAGGTCTGTGCCTGAGTCACCGGCCCAGCATTACTGCAGAACACTCTTGTGAAATTCAGTCTCCTGCTATGATCATTACCAAGAAAAGCACCAGGGGTTTCGATTATGTTTCTTGTTACATGGTTAACTGAGTAAAAACAGGGGAATGTGTGTGAACAATCCTATCCTCTTTTCTATTTATGTACCGGCCTCTTTCAAAAGCCTTTTTCTTATAAAAATGTGGTATAATGATAAAATGTGTTATCACAGTATCAATTACAAGGGATAAAACTGTGTTAAATAACATCACCCATCATTTTGAGAGACCCTTCTGACTGGCGGTTGGTTACCTTTGCCTCCAAAATGTCATGGACCTAAGTGTGGTCATTTGCTTCTTCATTTCAGAGAGTTTTGAGCACGCTGTGCCATCCAATAGCCACCTGGTGTCAGAACCTGGAAAAAACATCACGCTCACCTGTCAGCTTCCAATGAAGTGGTCAGTACAACAAATCACGTGGGAAAAGATCCAGCCCCATCAGATTGACCTCTTAACTAGCTGCAACTTGTCCCAAGGGAGAAGTCACACTTCCAAGTACCGAAGACAGATCCTGAGTGGCTGTAGCCGGGGCATGGGGAGGACCTCCCTCACCATGCCACACCTCGTGGCCTCTGACTCAGGACTTTACCGCTGCTCCTTCCAGGCCAGCTCGGGAGAAGATGAAAGCTTTGTGATGAGGTTGTCCGTAACTGATGGTGAGTAGATGATAAATGTCTTCACATCAAAAATGGAAAAACTTCTGTGGATTGGTTTCTGTTGTCCTTTTCATGACTTCGGTTCGAAGTATTTTTCAATGATTGAATTTAGGTAAGTTGCCAGTTATTGAAAAGTTAGCATTTAGTATTTGTCTTGCTAATCTATAAATCACAGATTTAACAAGAATAGATCTTGCCCATTTTCTTGATGTGCCACATGCAATTTAAAAAAATTCAGTAGGTCTGAAACACACAGTTATCAACAGCCTATAAGTTTGAACTGTATTAACTGCAATTTTTTCAATTACATTAAAACTTTTTGATAATGCCGACTGGGTTTTATAATTCTTCTGTTTCCTCAGCAATAACAAGATGGTGCCAGGTTGGTATTTGTTGAATTCGTTGTTGAGTGGAATGGAATTTAATAGCCGTTTGGTAATGTGGTTGCCACTGCCAGGTCGGCACTTTGATTCCCTCGGCTGTTTCCAGAGCAGAAACATGCCAGCCTTGGACCTACTGAAGCTGACCTTCAGGGCCTCTTCTCTGAGCAGGTTCCGTCCAAGGCCCAGAACTAATTTTGTATTAGTAATTTGTCTCCTGTGTCATAATGAAGCCCTAACTTGTTTAAGCATCAGGTCCCACAAGACCTGTGTGAGAATAGGGAAAACAGATTGCTCACTTACTGAAGTGCAAATGCAGCGAGGCGCGTGGAAGTCTCTGCAGATGCCTGCCTTACAGCTGAGCGGAGGAAAGACACCCAAGCTGTGGGAAAGTTTTCTCACTTCAGAGGGGCATGTCAGAGAAAATAATTTATCTTCACTGGTGACAGAAATTTTATTTCACTTTAGTCTCACTCTCCCCTTTCCTTCCTTCTTTCTTTCTCCTTCCTTCCATCCATCACCCACCCAACCGTCACCCACCCACCCACCCACCCATCCATCTCGCTCCCTTTCTTTCAGATGCTTTCCGCCAGCTCATGTGCCTTGGCTTGTGTGTAGACTTTTAGAGCCAAACCTTCCTAGGATTCGGCTCTCCCTTTATAGACCCTGTTTACGCTGCAGACTAATGTTTCTTCCTGCCTTAGAAAGGAAAAAGAGAAGGCTTTGCAGGTACAGCAGCCTCCACCTCTGTGTGAGCTCAGAGACGGGCAGTTTCCCGCATTCGCCACCAGGGGCCGCGTCAAGCCTTCTCTGGGCCCTTCGCGATGGTGGGCGCTGTGGGGGAGCCCCACCTCCTTCATAGAACTTGATGCCAAAGAGGGCTGGGGGGATGTTTGGGGGAGGAAAATGAGCAGGTTCTTCACTTTAGATTTGACTCCATTCCTTCAGGTACAAAATATATTTACCTAAAAACAAAACCACTTTTTTACAGAACTGATGTTTAAACATGGCTAGAAACAGAATAAAATTTGTCAGTAACACTAATCTTCTCTCAGAGACCAAGGCAAGAAAAGGTTCTATTCAGAAAAATGTCAAAAAGAACCATTTTCAAACACATGTGAAATAAGATATTGTCCATTATATGTTGAAAAGTAATTATAAATACCTTAAATCATAAAGAAAGAGGTAATCGATTTTTAGGAGGTATAGTTATTTAATTCTTCCTAATAAAATGTCTTTCACTTGACCAAACATGACTAGGTTTCTTGCACAAAACTACCTCTTTTCTTTATTCACAGCTATAAACAGTGGCAAAAGTGAAAGTGACTGAATGGAGCGGTCGGTATTGTTAGTGTCCATGTGTTTTGAACACTTGCAAAATGGCTTTTTGACACAGGTTGGAAGACTCTCAAATGGGCTCCTTAGCACATTTATAATTGACAGAAGATGACGGCTGTTGACTGTGTGTTATGGCTTAACTGAGTCTTAAAATAACTATAAAGATCGAATATGAAAAAATCAGATGGAAAATGAAAACAGATCACTTGTATTTTCTCTGATGTGGTTTGATTATTTCAAGACTTGAGGCTGTTTGGGTAAAAATCAATGTGAAGATTAAGGCAGAGAGACAGGTATAAGATGTGGAGCAGACTTAATTTATTTCAACTGTCTAGGAAGAGGTGATTGTGACACAAATTCTACAAACTGCCGTGCATCCTTTGGTTGGGCTCCCATCAGCTTCTTTTACAGGCCCCAGAAGGCAGATCTTCAGGACCCTCCCATCCACACACATGCAGGATTCTTCCCCTGACTTTTGCCTGCCTTCCTTATCTCCAGACAAGTCCCAGGTACCCAGAGGTCACCCAAAAGGTGACACAGTGTCAACCAAGATGTCAAATAATCAGACTATGGTATATTTTGAATGGAGGGGGAAGGTGGCAGATGCAAGAATTGAACCTGAATTTACTACTGACTTTCTTTACTTAACGCAGAGAAATACTTGTCTCCTGTCCTTTGCACTCAGGACCTTAGAAGTAGTTGGGAATAGTTCCAGACTGACTTTTCTGAATTTGAAACTTGTCTAGACCCCAAAGGCAAGGAGCAGAGGAAAAAGTGTGTATACTGACAGTAACCCAAATTATTTTTGACCTTCATATCCCCTGGATTTTCCTTAGTCATGAGAAAAGTATTTTAGTTTCCACTGCAAGAGTTTCGGAAGTCTTTGAAGATTAACTACATGCCTGACTATTGTTGTTTGAGCTTATTGATAATAAAATGAATAAGGATCAATGGAATGAAATCACCTCTCTCAGAAAGTTTCTGGAGGAGACTAGTTGTGAACGAGCTTCCGTTTGCCGCAGAAGTAGTCCCTCACATCCTTCTCCGTACTTCGGCCATTAATAAGGCCACTCAGTGGAGCCCACAGGTTCCCCTTGACAGTCAGAGCAGAGGAAAGAGACAAAACAGAGCAGGGGGAGTAACACAAAATATGCAAGGGGGGACAGGACAAGGAAGTCGTGTGGGGGTGACTGCATCCAAATCCCTGGTTGGTACAGAGATCCTGAGTTACGGATTAGTGTAGGAGGCAGGTCCAGTTGAGTGATAATGGTGAAATTCTGGATCTCATATAAGAGCAATGAAATCCATCTCAATTTGTGGCCAAAGGTAGCAAAATGATATTCAAGGAAGTGTAAGTCAAATAGTTGAATATAGAATAAAAAAGAGAAATTTGAGGTAGAGGACATGAGTTAAGAGTCAGTAGCCAGTGCATGAATGATGGAGTTCTCAAACTGGACTACCTCCCCAACTAACACACTTGGTCTCTGGTCCACAAAAAGGAACCCACTCCAGACAGACAAATTTCAAATGGCGCCTCCTCAGGGCAGGCAGATTAGAAAAGGGTGTCCCTTCCTCTGGGCTGATGCACACCTAAGCTGGGTGGGGTGCAGGCTTGGTGACGGGCCGTGGACCTCCTACCGCCATGGCTGGGCACAAAGGTAGCCTGGTTACAGGGACAGAGATGTTGTTAGGCAGGTTGGAGTGCCAGCTTCTACTTGCCCTGCCTTGACAGTCACACTTTCCCACCTTCTCTTCCTTACCAACCTGCTAATTTGCCTTGTTTACTTCAGTGTTTCAGTCACATCTCTGCACACTCAAGATTTTTCCATGTTAGCCCAGATTGTTTCCCTGCCAGTGAACTGCTAAGCACCTTGAATTTCTCAAACTTTCATAACTTAGAAATGTATACTCATGAGTCATGTATACTTAATAACTGCATCTATTTGCAATGCTTCAGACTCTCACATTAGAAATTACTTGAGATTAGGCATTATAGCATCTCTGCTTAGAACTGTCAAAGCATCTTTCCAGAATATGCTCAGTAAGTGTTCTAGAATGATGTATCTTAATATTTCTATGTATTCCAGGAGGGGACTGTGTCCATTTTATTTTCAACTTTTCTAGCTAAATTATTTCTAGATTTTTTTCATCCCACCTAACATTTGAGGTTTAGTGATTGCTGATTAAAGAAACCTGAGCTCTCATAAGATCTATAATGTTTGGGGAGAAAATTTTCACGAACTTTGTTTATATTTATATCTTTAAAAAACTATTTCGTTTTTAACTTTAGGTTTCTTATTTTGCATATTTTATATAAACAATGCATGATTACTAGATACCAGACCTGGAGGATGGGGTTTATAAATTAAGATTACAGAAGCATTCACTAAGAAGTCGTGGGACCACGGCCAAGAAAATCTTTCCATGTATTTCTGCTGTGAAGTAGGGTTGGCGAAAAGGTAGCGTGGAGGGATAGAGGGCCATAGGTCATAAATTTTGCCTACAGATGGCTTGGGGGACATTACTGATTTTGGGACTCTGTTCTGCTGAGTTGGACTATGAGAATATTGAGGAGGAGAAATACATTACATTCTGCTAAAATTCAACCATTTTGCTCCTTAGTGAACAGTTTCAGATTGTAGACAAGAGATTTTCTTTTTTAGAGATTCATTAATCCAGAATCATCTGTCCTATCCCTGTGAATTTATAATAGGTTGAATATTACAGGCATGGGTGGGGGCTGTCTGAGCTGGCATGCACTGGGCT
Organism: Smutsia gigantea; assembly: GCA_032199065.1. Taxonomy (NCBI): domain Eukaryota; kingdom Metazoa; phylum Chordata; class Mammalia; order Pholidota; family Manidae; genus Smutsia; species Smutsia gigantea. The sequence goes on from JAVSCE010007061.1 coordinate 23,031, forward strand.
GTCAGATATGTTCATTTCCATGACATAGTGTGATGAACTTCAGCCTTTTGTTTTCTTTACCTACATAGAAAATAATGTCCATGACAGCTAATTTTTATGAGAGAATCACAGGACCAGAATCCCAAACAATGGTGTCACTGCTTGTAATTTAAAATAGCCTCTTCTGAAACAGATTAACTGCAGTTTTCAGCCCAATTTAGTTATGCTTTTTAAATTCTGGGTGACAACTGGATATCCAGATTAAGCATACCTTTTCCAACATCACAAGTGAGTTGATTTCTCAATCATGGCCCATTATGTTATTGTATTTTATAGTCGCCTCTGCCCAAATCAGTTCTTTTACAGGACATTGCATTAAAGAAAAATGCAACCTGCCAGTTAATTTGTTTTGTAAGCCCACGTATTGATTCATTCATCTTTCCCAGGGCACAAAATCCTGGAATGTTTGCCTACAGTTATTTTTTTATATGCCATATTTGTGTGGATAAACATGATATTGAATTGGATAATAATATCAGCAGGGTAGCATCATAGAGAAGGAAATGTTGAAAGAGCTCATGTTAAATTGATTTGATGATGCTCTTACATAAGGAGCATTGCTACATGTATGTTGCTAGCTCACATATGTAAAGCAAATTGTAATCGAGCTCTGCTATAAACGATGTAAGTTGGTGGTATTAGAAAGCAGCTACTCCTAGCAACTGCTTTAAGTTTCTTTAAGTGTATCTTTATCCTCAGCCTGAATTTCAAACAATTTTCAAAAGTTTTCCTCTACCTAGGAACTCAAGAGTGCAGATAAGCATTCTAATTCAGACAAATGTACTGATTTTCTTCCCACTTAAAAATACATGGCCACACTTCTTTGAGAGACCTGTCGAATGACTTCAACTGAAAGATAGCTGTTTATACTCTGGGCATACATGGGATTTTCATTTTAAAGCATCTGGGAATTGTTAAAAGCTTGCTGTTGTCTCTCAGAACCTTATTAGAAACTGAACATAGATGATTGTGTGAAGTTTTCTCCAAAGGTAAGTAGAAAATTACTTAAGATTTTGAAAAAAATGTGTTCCTCATATAAGATTAATGGCATTTCATTCTGGATAGCAATTCTAGTCTTAAGTTTTACAATTCGATTAGACAGTTACTTCCAACTTCAACTGACGTATTTCAAATGTGTGTTGACCTGACTCTTGACAAATATTCAAAGGTGACATAGTAGGTGTGCAGAGGACTATGCTTTTTAAAAGGACTGGAAATGAAGGTTAAGCATAGATCTGTCATTTGGAGAGATGTATCTTTGAACCCCTATTTGTATCTTAAAGTTATCTGCACTAAATGATTCAGGGGTTTTTCAAAGACATTTATTCAGCAGAGGAATGTTTTTGGATAACCTTAATAAACAAATACTTTACACCCTTGATTTGCCACTCTAAAATTTATTTCCAGAATTAATTAAATGTATTTCATTGTTGCTAGAACTCAAAAGTAATGATGACCTTCATAATCCTTTACACGTAAGTGGCATTTTATTTGATTAACCCACAAGAAGAGATTCCTCTCACAGATACAGGGTTGAAGTGTTAACACTTGATTGGATTGGTGGGCATTGAGTGGCTTTAGCTAAGGTGAAGAGTGAATGAACACATCATGGTGATGGTGGCACCTAAGGAGTGGGTATTGAGAGGAGATGGCTACATGACAAAGGGTGGGATGTTTTCTGTGGCTTCAAATCATAGAAGCTCCAGGACAGGATGGATAAACCCATGACCCCCAAATCAGGGCCACAAAGGAGGCAAGTTCACAAATACAAAAATACATGCTTGTGAAGTATGAATTATTGTCCTGTTGCTAGTAGGTTCTGTCCTATGCCCTCAGTTCTTTGTGTCTCGTATAAAGCACTAGGTAAGTTCCCCCCCCCGCCCTAGTGTGTGTGTGTGTGTGTGTGTGTGTGTGTTTGTGTGTGTGCATTTGTGAAGTAAGATAGCTGAGAACATTTGCTATGAGGAATAATGAGCGCATTATTCACTCCGCCATATGGTGAATGTTCCATAAGTACACGTGACTGTGTGGGCAGTTTTACACTCATGTGAAACACACTTGTGCCAAATCACATGTGCCAAGTCGCCAACACTTTAATACAAACAAGTTGTTTTCCTTTTATGTCAACTACTGTCTTCTCTTCCTGATCCAATAAATAAAAGTATCAGCTTTGAAATACACACATGCAATTCCTTTTTAAATCACTGGCTATTTTTAAAAGGAGAGGTCAGTTGGGTAATTAAACTCTAGAGCATAAAGCTACAGAGTTTGAAATTATTACCAGAGCTTTAGTTTCTTAAAGCCAGGCATTGGCCTTCATATGTATTGTGGAGCACTTAGTAAACATTTACAAAAGTAAAATGATTTAAAATTGGATAGAATATTCAGTCCAAAACTTGCTGCCTGCTTCATATTTTAAAATGATCTGTATGATAGTTGCAACACATTTATTGATAAGCCTTCATAAATGCCATGTAGTCTGAATTTTGAAGTTTTCCAAGTGCCCAAGGGGAAAGTTACCAGTAGCAGTTATAAGAACGAAGTGTCACAGGGCTTTGTCTTGGCTACTATATGACGAGCTCGCATATAGTGCTTATATATGTGTGCCGGTCACTCGGAGAATTCACTGATTCAGCTGTCATACTCATTTAGCTGTCACCACAACTCTGTTATTATCCACATTTTTATGAATGAGGAAAGGGAGGCCTGGGAAGGTTGTGTACCTTATTCAAGGCCTCATAGCTAGTGAGGAGAGGGGCTGGGACTCAAAGCCAGGCAGACTAGCTTCAGAGTTCCTTTTCTTAACCATGGCACCACATTGCTGCTCCATGTGGAAGGGAACAAAATCATTCCTATGGCCAATAGGTGCATTACCAGAGAAGCTGGCTCTGTAGAATTCCGGAGCCTTGTGGCTTCCTTTTAGAAGGTTGATAGGCAAGGACAGATCTCAAACTCAACCCCTATATACAGCAAGTATAAGCAAAGGAATGGAGTTTGACCTCTTATATTTCTTCCAGCTCTGTGTGCTTAGCAGTCTGTTCAGGTCATCACAGGTGCTGTGTGGGGGTGCAGGGGGCTCTCCCCTGACTTGTTCCCTTTTCTGGGGACTGTGGGTGTCATGGAGTCCTGTGAGAGGGGGTTTCCACGCAGCACACGAGGGATGGGCAAAGTCAGGTAGCAGGTGGTAGGGGCTGGAGGGGAATGCTGGTGGCTGATGAAGTCAGTCCACACTGGGAACAAACTAGGGAAGCTGGTGATAGCTTAGCAACCCCATAGCTTCTCAGTCTTGCAAAGCACCTGCCCCCAAGGTCTTCACCAGATTTGCCCACTGGGAAAGTCTGCTCCCTTTAGCAACTTCCCAGGAATCTACTCAGAGTTCCCAACACAACCCAGAGCCAGCGTTATCAGCCATCCGAATTCTAGTTCCTTCAGCTTTAGGGATAGCAAGAGCTTAACCTCTAAAATCTCCCAAGAAAAAAAAAGTGCTTTATTTTCTATATTAAAATATTCTGAATAGTTATATTCTCTCACATTTATGGGCCTCTATATTGAACAGTAAAATATAAAAAATATTTGAATGGTATTGTATGCCTACTGTGTTTTATTACATAGGGAAAATGTTTATTTTGATTTTAGTAGAGCATTCGAAAAATTTCCTATTATGTCCTAGTGGATAAGCATAATGGTGACACTGTAATATAGAGTTACACTTGGCTAAACAACAGTAATAATGACAATGTGTTGGAGAATTATAATTAGAAAACCCTCCTCCCTACCCAGAAAACTGCTCCACAAAGGTAGAAGAGAATGAAAACAATTTTCTCGTTGAATAAGCATTAAACCACAATTGTGATACGCATCACAGGCAATCTGCTAACAGATTGCAAAGACAGAAAGAAATCTCACCCTTTGTAGAGCAAAGCAGATACAACTCATTACACATGTGCTCAAGGCAAACAGTATCTAGTCCTCAAGTAGAGGACTTGATGGTACCATGTGTCACATACAGCTCACCCAGGGTCCACCTGGTACGTGGGGTGACCATCAGTGGAAGCTGACTGTCTTTATCCAAAGGTGAAATGAACTTACAGCTTTCCACCAGGTGTCTGCCTTTGGAGACAGCACCTGTGGCCATCAGCCTCCTAGCCTCCCAGAGAGTTGGGAGCTCTCTTCCTTGATGATTACATTCCACACGGCTGGCTCGGGTTCATTACAGCAGAAGCATAGAAAACAACAATCAGCAAAGGGAAAAGGCTCACAGGGCAAAGGCAGAGGGACTGACCGACGTCCCGGAAGGAAAGCAGGGTCTAGCGGTAACCACATTGCTTACATAAGCAGTTCAGGCCCAGTAAACCACCCCAATGGGAATGCTCCAAGAATCCAAGTTCCTGCACCCTAGCCAAAGGGCCAGCCTTTCAAGCAGGCCTAAGGACAACAGCCTTGGGCATTCACTCTTTTCTGCTCACTAATTCACCAAGAAAGTGAGCAAGATGTGTGCAGTTCTTGACATTCTGGCTCGGGATGCACAAATACAGTCTCCTTTAAATAATAGGTTTATGAAAAGTGAGGGACATGCTAAAGAAATACAAGATTAAGAAATATTTGGGTAAAAGAGATGAGACATCTAATATGATGGCGTCAGCCTTGACAATTTTCCACACCAGCTCTGTGCCTCCTGCGCTGGCCCAGATGCCCTTGGCGCCCGCCAACCGCGGCAGAGCCTTGCGGTCCGCAGGACAGCGTGACACACGTAATGACAAAGAAAACAGCTAATGCAGTCATCCTATAGTGAGGAGGGTAACTTTACAGCCTATGTTAGACTGTTTCTCAACTGATGTAAAGTCTTCAAGTGGCTAAGTCATTTGGGAAGCCACTTTCCAGCAAGAGAGGCAAAACCATTGAAGCAGAATTTGTACATTGAGTTGGAAGTTCCCTTCCCTCCTTGGCTTGCTACAGGACAATTAAAGAGCTTCTCTGTGTCTTCGTTTCTCAGTTACAGTCTGATAGTACTTGTATTTTAAGGAAGAATTGTTCTTCGCTCAGAAGAAAGAGTAGAGGTTGATGTCATGGTCCTTTTATTCTCTGAAAATAATTTATTCCCTAGGACCTTTTTGCTATAAAACAGGGAAAGGTTTCTGAAATACAAGGAGTATGAAATTGATTTGCACAAAGAAAGTTGACCTTTGAAAACTTGGAATAATATTACCATACCGATATCCACTTGATGCATGTTTCAGGCATACAGGAAAGTTCAACAAACTTCATTCAGGCCGCCATTACTAACGGAGGTCTTCCACAATTACTTGGTATATGTTTATCAACATTACCTCTGCTTTTCCCAAGGAAGGTGAGTCCAGCTACAGGAGCGAGCATGCTCTGTCATGCCTTGCTAGTTCAATAAGACATTTCAACAGGAAAAGAATAGAAATGACTTATTTATATAAACCTAATTTTGAATGTATGTAAACAAAATGTTAGTCTACTATTGTTAATTTACATATCATGGGATGCATATCTCACCTCTGTATCTTTCATCTGAGCCCCATAGCCACACTTATGATTGATTTTTGTCATCATTTTGCAGTTGCCAAAAAATGTGTGGGAGATCAAGTGTCACCTTGAAGTCTTCCAGGGAAAATAATTAGAAGATAGGATGAGGCCCCAAGGCTTCTCTCCTCAATCTCGGTTCTTTCAGCAAATCAGTGTCCAAAGTGGGATGAAGGTTGGATATTTCCAACACAAATTAGAATCTACCTGATAACACAGAGTCCATGGGACTCATACACTGTGTATATTCCCGAAATCTAATATTTCTGCTTCTCTTTTAAATAAGGTAAGAAAGCAAGAAGAACTTTAACTGATACCTACTGTGACCTACCCAGGACTGGCTGGCGGGTTAGGATCTGTGGGTTTTCCCAGCATGCTTTTTGGTCTAAATATTTAGATTCTGAGTTCCTAGACTTCCTCACTCCCTAAGCCCACCCAAACTCTGCGAAAGGATAAACAGTAGGCATTACTGTCTGCTCTTGCCTGCATCATTCTGACGGAAGGACCTGGCAACACTTCTATCATGAGCCTTTCTAAGGGTTTATAACTCAGCCATAAATCCTGGCCATTGGTAGAAATGTAGGCTGGAGGGTCACCATCCTGTAGTAAATTATTCATTTATATATCTCACTGACATGCTTTAAATTGTTTTAACTGTATTTATCTTTTTGAATGGAGGGAAAATAATGGCTTTATGGTTCATGACCCTTTTGTCCTCCTATGAATCAACACAGCATAAGGATGAAATTGGGAAAAAAAATCAGCAAAAAAGTGTCTGCTAAGAATAGACAATAATTCTTCTTTCTTTACGAGAGGGGCTTGAGGGCTGACATCACGCTACCTAAGATCTATCAGCAGAACTCAGGAAAAAATGAATGTTATGAACTATTGATTAACTCCCTTAAACATCTCTACCCATTTGCTCTTCCTTTTTGATTTTAGCCACCCGGGGCCCAGCTGGTCGTGCGGCCATGCCAGCCTGGTCCTAAGCACAGATGGGGCGTGCTAGTGCAGCGGGGAGGGCAGCGAAAGGAGCGAAGCAGCACTGGCTCCGGGCTGGTTTCTCCATTTCGTGACATCTCTGGCGTGTGGTTGAACCTCCACCTGACTTTTGCATCTCTGTCCTCATCTCTTACGGGAGAATGCATGTTTTTAAATCGTTCAGGACCTTGCAAAATAACGTAAGCTTCTGAAATCAGGTACTGTGATATGGTAAGAAATAAACGTTGGGTCTCTGCCCCCAGTTCCTTCCACAGAGCTCCCAAACCATTGTGATTTCCTCAGAGAGGGGCATGGGGAGCCTCTTTCGCTATAACCATTGGTCTCAGTCCCCCGTTCCTGACGCAAGAGCTTTTAAGGCCTTTGGAATCTGCAGAGAGACCATTGGCCTTGTGTGTTGATGAGGGGACTGTGGGTTCACAGCATCTAGCTGGCTTCTGGGCTGGGCTGGTGGCCAGGGAATCAACCATGTGATTAGACAGAACTTAGAGCCCCACCCTCTGACCCTGGAGCGGGGAGAAGGGCTGGGCATTGAATTAATCACCAATGGTCAATTATTTTAATTAATCATGCCTATGTATTGGAACCTCCATAAAAGCCCTAAATACAGGGTCAGAGAACTTCCAGATTGGTGAACACAGGGAGGTGCTGGGTGGGTGGCACATCCCCGGAGGGCACAGAAGCCACTTGTGCACTGACCTCCCCACCCCCCAACCTTCCTGCCAGTAACTTACCTGGTGCATCTCTTCTGCTTGGCTATTCCTAGGTTGTATCATTTATAATAATAAACCAGTTGTAGTGAGTAACGGTAAGTTTCTCTGAATTCTTCGAGCATGTACAGTGAATTATCGAGCCTGAGGAACGGTGGGAACCTCTGCTTCATAGCTGGATGGGCAGAGGTAGGCGGCCTGGACTTGTGATTGGAGTCGGAAGGGGACAAGTATTTTGGAACTAAGTCCTTAACCTGTGGGCTCTGTGTTAGCACTGGGGCAGTCAGTGTCAGAAATTTGGGAGGAGAGAAACAGTTTTCCTCAAGTTAGTGTTTTTCTTTTAGGACCAAATATGTTTTTACACACCATTTTATCTGTAATGCCAGGTACTAGCATGCCTTGAAATGCTATGGGTTAAAAGAGTGAATAAACAGATTGATTCCAACAGGTATATTGTTACTAGGAGAGTTGAAAGGTAACATATTTCACATTAAGTAATGCATTTGACATTTGGATTTATAATTGAACAGTGTGATACAAATGGCCATACTTTTCAGTCATTTCTACTTCTTGATTCATATAATTTAGAGCTTAATAAAAAAGTGGTAAGGAAAATTTCTGAAATGTCCTAAATTAGGTGATGTAAGGACCAGAAAAAGGGGGAGAGATGAGGCAATGGTGTCAGGCAGTAGCAGTGGGGCAGAGCTAACCAGCAACTCCACGCTCCTGGGGGAAGTCCTTTCAACAAGCTTCTAGAAGGACACCAGGACCACCGCATCCCTTTGTGTGTGAACAGTGTCTGACCTCGTCAACAACCAATCCACGAGCCCTCTCTGTGGACTAACCCCATGTCCCCAGAGTTCCGCCACTTTGCATTAGCCCACCTTCCTGATCTGTAGCCAATGTGAATTTAAAGCACTGTCTTTCTTGAGCCCTTATAAATGCCCATTTCCTGAGTCTGCTGGACACGTTACCTCTGTTACCCAAACTTGCTGCTGGTGAAGCAGAAACTGCCTATCCCAGGACTCAGTCCTTTTTCTGGCTGCCTGTGTAAAGCTCAATAAACCCTTGTATTCCAGAGATCTCTCGGTCTCTAGAGTTTTTGATTTGTCAAAAGCCATCTTAATTCTTAAGCATAGTGAGTATGCTTCTCCAGAGAAGCTCTCTATACCTGTACCTTAAATATAAACGCTAAAATTTGGCAATTATTCTAAGCACGCAGACCTTTAAATTTCTGTACTTTTTTTCCCCCTAATACAAGCAATACATTATTTGGAAAGTTTGGAAAATATTGAAAAGCCCAAGAAACAATTCCTTTTACGTCTACTCTCTGAAGACCATCACTTTAAAATGTTGTCATGTTGTTGCCTTACAGGCTTCTTTTCATGCAAGTTCTGTACTTGATTGAGGTATATATAGCATGTGCAGTTGTGAATTCTGTTTTGAAATTTTACTTAACTTTGTATCGACAGTCAGCAGTTTTTTGTTTCACTGGAGTCTTTCCACACACCGTTCTGATATCTGGAGCTGTGATTTTCAGAGTGGGCCCCAGACCAGCATCATAGATCTCACAGGGAGCTGCAAATTCTGGACCCACGGAGACCTACTGAGTCAGAAACTGAGGGTGGGGCTCTGCAGTCTGTGGTGAACAAGCCCCCCAGCTGATTCTGGTGCAAATTACATTTGAAAATCTCCGCTGGGTAGTCTTGCTCTTGTCTGCTGGTGGGCTATAAGGATTTTCTTCTTAATGTTATAAATGTTTCACAAAACTCCTTGTTCACATTTCTGAGATGACAGATCAAGCGTGCAGGGCACTACCTAGTGAGAGGGTATGATGCAGAGACCAGTTTCTTTCTCGACACTGGTTGTAGCTGTCTCCCCCATAACCCCTCCAAACAGACCTTGAGATGGTCTATCTCACCACAGTCTTCCTTTTATACAAACTTATTCTGTAAGTGCTTTCTGGCAATAAGTGGATTGTATCTTTCTTATTGTCTTACATAGCTTTTTCTTAATAGCAAGGGTATGTTAAAGGCACTAACCTGGATGTTTACACGAAAACATTTAGATCTCTCATCGACCCAGAATCTTTTTTTACTGTAATAAAGATCTAAATGGCATTTTAAAAAGGGAACAATTTCCCCAGAATACTGTCAATGAATTTTTTAATCATAACTTTCATATTTGCACAATGATTTCCTGTTAGATTTAACCTTAGCATCCACTGTGTTCAAATTATCTCAGTGTAGCAAGTATGGTTCTTTTATAGTCTTCTGGTATAAAGCAAAATAATTTTGGGTATTTTGTTTTTATAATGTGCCAAGAGCCTAAAAAGGTTAATCTCTTATTTGATGAGGAGAAAATGTCACTGATTCTGTGGTGGTAGTTCGATGTGTTTTTGTTCTGAATGAAGCTGGTCTTCCGTCCCCCCGTCCTATGTGGGTGACAGCCATTCCTGAACTCTGTGTCCTAAGCCTTTAAAGTGCTCATGTGTTGTGCTACTTTTATTCACCTCAGAAGTTAGACAAATTTAAAAAGAAATTATGTTTATTATTTGACTTAGTTTCTCTTCTCAGTAAAGCCTACAAAAGAACAAATGGATGTAGACTTTGAATTCTTATCATAAAAAATAATGACAGCTATAGAGAGGGCCTTCATTGGGAAGAATCCAGCGAAAAGCATGATTTTCACTTTGTCACAGGATTCTGGAAAGGCTGGGAAACACAGTTACAAGCATTCAAGCTTTAATGTCAACTTAAGTTAATTTCAGTGCTGTCTCTGCCATTGGCTGCCCCCTTCCTGCAGGAAGGGAGTGTGGGTAAAATTGTAGTATTTCCAGAATCTCTTGCCTGGCTTTAGTGCATCCCCAAATCAATAGGTGTTTCCAAGGGTGGAGAGAAATAGTCCATCTCCACATCAATAGGTGATTACAAGGGGGAGCAAGGGTGTCTCTGGACCTGAGAGGTTGGGTGGGGCCCCTTTTTGGCAGCCAGGTCACAAGATACACGGGCAAGCAGAAGTGGATGACTGCTTGGGAGCACTAAACGGGTTTCTCCCACTGTATTTCTCCCTTTGACTGATTTTGGTTTCAAAGGTATTTTGCCCCGGGCTGGGAAGGTATATTACCCCCATAGTCACAGGGAGACAGGCAAGTTTGCTGTCCCAGAGGGAGAGGGCGACAAAGACATTCCCAGGTTTCTGCTCAGTCCCCTGCGTGCCGATAGCCCTTAGTGCTGGAGTGGCAGCTCCTTGCTCCTACGAAGGGGCCCTGTGGTGAGGTGTTCCATGGGCAGGAGGGCATTTGAAAGACAGAACGGTCTCTGACCTCATTGGGATCTCACTCCATAGGCGATGTTTGTCTGGTAGTTCATTTCATTGCTCATTTGAATATTGCCTCATTAAAGTCTTACCACAATTCTGTGATGTAATGAGAACGGTTGCACTGCTCTCAATTGCCAGATGAAGAAAGGTGTGCAGAGAAGGTGGAGGAATTCTCTGGAGGGTCAACAGCTACATAGTGAAAAAGCCAGGATGAGCATTTCAGAAATTCCCAGACCGCTGGTTTTTCCATTTAAGCCCAGAGTTAGAGTAATATTTTTCCCTGATTATTTTTTATCATGAACTCCAACCGAGTAGAAAATATTTCTTAAACAAAATTTTATTAATTCTATATAAACATCAGATTTGTATTCTGTTGTGTATTGAAGATAATGTATCAGACTTAGGAAGTGATATTCATTTATGTATAATTTTTATAGTTTTTTTTTCTACAAAAGATTTGATCTTATTAGATTGGGAGTTTTTTAGAATGAAGTGAAAGATCTATCTTGAGCATGTGCTCTTTCTGTTCTTGTTTTTAAGGTGTTAAACCCAACTGAATCTAGGAACTAATGAAAATCTGTGAGCAGTCAGAAATCCTCAGAAGATTCGAAAATAAAAATTGTCTTTTTCCCTTATTTCATTCTACTTTTTGTTTGTTTTAAAATGTTACTCTGTGACGATGGATGTGCTCTTTCCTCGTTTTCCCACATTACTTTTGTTCTGGCTATAGCTGAATTCCTCATTTCTACTATATTTTTTTTCCTCCTAGGCAAAACCGATAACCAACATATCCTCTTCGTGGCTGGAGGGACAGTTTTATTGTTGCTCTTTGTCATCCTAATTACCACCGTCATTGTCATTTCTTATAACAGGTGCGTATTGCAACTCATCCTGAATCTTGTTTACCCAGAGTGATTCTGACGTTCAAGGTTCTCTGTAAGTGCTTTTGGTCAAGCTGTGTTAGCGCTCACATACCATTTACGAATTACCAGGAGCTGGCAGTCTGCCCCCATGTTAACAAAGCTTTTATCCTCTGGGCAGCCAACTGCCCGGTGCCTCTGCTGTGTCAGCTTCCGCACCGTCCTCCTCCTGGAAGGAAAAAAGACTGTCAGGTGAGAGGGTGGTGGTGGTGGTGGTGTGTGTGTGTGATAGAGAAAGAGGGAGAAAGGGATTCTGAGAAGAGGAAGAACAGGTTTGAGCAGTAATAATGCCTTCATTTATTCATTCAATAAACATTTATTTTGACAGTGGTGAGCAAGATGAAATGGAGCACAGGTTCTAACAAGCAAACAGAATACTTTTAAATGGTTGTATACAGTAATGTAGGTGCTATTATTAAAAATTATTGAGGAAGAAAGGGGTTGGAAGGGGATCCCTTAGTGTAGGTGGTCATTTGGCCCCTACTAGTTCCTACCTTTCACTGTCCTGAGGCACACTTGGGAATTTTCTAGGATATTCTCGTTGACTCTTCCCGCATTCATCAGCTCACTTACTAGGTATTTGTTGCAATCTTAGCTGTGATCATTTTGGGGTGGAATTACTCCTTATCCTTGTGTTCTGACTGAAGTGTTATCTTCTTAAGGGAGGGAAGGGCCAAACTGTTGATGTCAACATTTCGAATGCCTGACACACTGTGCAAATTTACAATACACCTGACGTGTGAACGGTTCAGACGTTTGGGATGCCGACCCCTGTGCAGTCAAAAATCTGCATATAACTTTGACTCCCCCCAAACTTAACTACTATCAGCCTACTGTTGATTTTATGGTGGTAAATAATAAAATAGACTAGTATCTACATGTATTTTATGCATTCATGACATACCTTTTTCTTAAGTTTTTGATATTTCCAGGCTATGCAATTCATCTGCAATTTTTTTCAAATTGTTGCAAATCTCCAGGAAGTTTTACAATATATTTATTGAAAAAAACAACAACAACAACACATACAAGTGGACCTGCACAGTTCAAGCCCTTGTTGTTCAAGGGTCAGCAGTATATGTTTGTTGAGTGAATGAGTATTTCCATCCCCATTCTTCTCTCCCCCCCACCCCCCACCCCCACACACGTGCACGGCGTGAGGGCTTACTGGCAGGATCTCCGCTAGGCCTCTCCGTCCCGCCTGCGCCTCCCTGGCCTCTCCATCTTTGGAGGCTCTTCTCACCACTCACTAGATCTTAGTAATACTCTCTAGGCTGCCCCCCAGCTTCCAGGTATCGCCCCTCTTTCTAACCCATCTGATTCTCCCTTGTTCCTCTTCTAAAAGCTAGACTGGCCATGTCATCTTCCTGTTTGAAACCTTTTATCCTCTTCTCACTCTCACCAGAAAATGTTATCAGTCATCAGCCCTGGATCAAAGGTGCCTTTTGCTCTGACGCCAACCTGATTAGTCTGAACCCAGCCTAATGCGCACTCGTACTTTCTACTTTAGTTACGCCCTCTGATGTTGACACATTTTGTTAAAACTGCCACTTTTATTCTGTGAACATACCCGACTCTCTTCCCATTTGCTATGCCGCTAAAATGCTATTTTGCCCGTATTTGGTCTTAGTCCTGGCCCATTCACAGTCTGGGGCACATGTCCCCTCTGGGAGGTCTGTCCTGATTCTCTCTCCCTGCAAACAGACATGATGTCCCCATCTGGAATCGCACTGTACGTCTTCTCTGCTACACCTCACAGCCTGCTCAGTAGCTTAATCATTTTCAGTGCTTGTCTTCCCTTCTATTCATACTGGCAGGGATTGTATTTTATTCATTTTTTAGTATTTGGTAGCATTTAGCACTAATCTTTCCAAATAACGGATGGCCAGTAAGTATTGGTCTGATTTAATTGTGACACAAAACTGTCGCTTTTTCTTTCCATCATGGGCTGCCCTCAAGCCTTTTCCTGCTCAGACATTAGCAAACGGCGGTAAGGAACCCAGGATGTTAGTGGCATACAGGATTTCTCTCCTGCCTCACCTTGGTTGTTAAAAAATGCACCGAGAGCAGATAGGACAGCAGTGCACATGAGAACCTGGCAACATGGCAGAGGGAGCGTGAGTGACACAACGGATCTCTGCAGGGCTGCAGATGTTGGACATGATGGGTTTAACTTCATGAAAATGCATCACTTGTACATGAATGGCTAAACCAAACCGGAGCATATATTGTCCCACTTGGCTGTGTGATGAAAAGATTAGTGGACTTAAATGCATAATCATGCCCAAACATCACAGAGGGAGAAGCCCTTGTTCTTTCTGCCTTGCCGCTGGTCTGTTTGTGGGTGTTATTTGGAATGGACATGTTTTGAAAAATGACCCAAGGGCTTAAGAACGCTGTCCTAGTGAGCATGTAAACTAAGCCGGCTTCTTTAGAGGTCCTGAGCTGGAGGAAGCCGCAACGAGTCACAGTGGGCCTGAGTGAAAGTGAAGCCCCCCTCCACACCTAGTGTACGGAGGCATTTGAAGCAGTTTCTCTGCTTCCAGTTTGGGTTGTTTCCAGTGACACTGTTAGGTGCACCCGGCTCTCGGGAGTGGGGAGCACTGGTGAGCACAACAGGGGCCAAAATACAGTCTGTACACTGACACCTATGTTTGTAGGAAGGAATTTAATACTTAGTAAGCAAAATGTTAGACATTTATTTTTATGTTTGTTGTCAGCTTGGATGTTCACAGCAAAGGGGGTGCCTTGGTTTGCCTGGACTCTCCCAGTTTCAGCACTGGAAATCCCTCATCCCAGGGAAACACCTTAGAATCAAGCAAACCAGAGGGTCCGTCAACCTACAACAGCCACAATATGTTTACTTTCTTTAGATGAGACCCCAGAACTTTAGGGATGCAAACAACTGCGGCGCACAGATTAAGCACAGATCACCTGACCCCAAGCTTCATGTTCTCTTTTTTTCCTCACTAGGCTTATGTTTAAAAAATATAGATATATTTATTTATTATATACATATATATTTGGATCTACTTGGGAAAGTTAACTCTGCACATACAGCAAGGCTTATGAACTGTGATTTAACAAAGAAATCAAAGGCCATAGATCTATATCTCATTTGTTCATTTATAAAAAGAAGATAATAGCATCTGTATCACAGATTTCTGTGGAGGAGTAAATAATTTATATAAAAAACACCAAGAAACATGATTTTCACCTAGTAAACTTACATATCAAATACATAAATATAGTAATTGTTTAAGTAATACTTCATAAGTAAACAAATACATGCACACAGGATAAGTCTGTGATTGTGTTGACATAGTGGGAAGATTCCAGAGTGAAGACACCCTCAGAGTCAGCCACTGCCATTGAACAGCCTTATCTTGGAAAGAAATCAGCTTGCCTGGTTTTCAAATTTTCCATGAAGGAATTACAACTTCATCTTTTTGCATGAAGGAAAAAACTCTGCTTTGTGAATCTGACCCATCATCTCTGTGGTTCAGTAAGAATCTTTTCTTTAGAGAGATGAAAAAAACATAGTCATCATATCCCCTTCATCACTGTTTTCATACACTTGGATACGGCAATTTTATCCTCTGTGCTGAACTAGAGGAGCCTCCTTTCTTCTATTTTCTCTTCAAAGATTCCCTTTGAATTTAGGTTTTTATAGGTTTCATTGGAGCAGTGGAAAGTTTATTGAACAGTATGGCTCCAGATAACCCACTGAACCATGGCAAGGTGACTCCAGAATTAGTAGAGCCTATTAGTCAAGAGGGCTGTGGATTCCAATCCTAATGCTACTGCTAACCAACTACATAGTCTTCCTCTCACTGTTAAGTATAGTTTTTGTTCAAAGCTAAGTGAAGTAATCTATACAGATGGTGTAGTAAAACACCTGGAAGTTTTTATAAAGCTTAGTCATATTATCAATGCCATCCAACAAGTTGCACTGTTAGCATTTAAAAAGAAGTCTTAATTGTCTAAGGCCAGATTATCTGGAGAAGGAAGTAAGCCATTTATGCAGTAACCCACTATGACCCATTCTTAGTAAGCTCTCTGAGATTAATTACTAATGTACATCGGTTAGATATCCATTTAGATGCTTTAACCATCTGTGAGCACATTGGAAAAGGTGTGGAAAATGAAAAATTTTAGGTCAATGGAATTTGGGGTAAGTCTATATGAAGTACCTGGGGATACCACTTCAACAAATGCAGTAAGAACAGGGGGGCTGGGGTACAAGTGAGGTAGAGAGTATTTGAAGTAATGGAGTATAGTATCTTAACACCTCTACTGAATATGTATTCTCAGAAGGAGACAGAGACAGAAAAGAGGCCTATTTGAAGAGTCCTGGAATACTCAAAATAAGGTAAATTTCCTCAGAACTGTTTTTTCCCCTTTTGTGCATTAAAAATGTCTTGTAAAAGTAAGTTCTTTTGGCAGTTAGCAACCTTATTTTTATTCTTCTTTTAATAATCTGACCTTGCAGTAGCCTGTAATTCAAGTACCAGCGACTTGAAGAAACCATTATATTCTGAATGGTTCTCCTATTATGAAAGCCCTTTGAAACAAGTTTGCTTTACATGAACATAAATGGAGGTGCAATCACACTGACATCATTATAATCAACACTGTGCATTAACAAAATCTGTGTTCGTTTCCTAGGGTTGTCAAAACAAAATTACCACAAAGTAGGTGATTCAGAATAACAACAGTCTATTCTCTTGCAGTTTGGGAGGGTTGACGTCCCAAATCCAGGTCTCAGCAGGATCTGCTTTTTCCTGGGATGAGCATCTCCTCCATGCTTCTCTCCTGACTTCTGCTGGGTGTTGGCCATCTTTGGCATTCCTTAGCTTGTAGGTACATCCCTCCTATCTCTGCCACTGTTTTTCCATGGCATTCTTCCCTGTGTGTGTGTGCGTGTGTGTGCATGCACCTTATCTCTTCCCCTCTTCTTATAAGGACACCAGTCATATTGGACTAAGAGCCCACCTTACTCCAGTCATGACCTCATCTTAACTAATTACTCTGCAACAACCCTATTTCCAAATAAGGTCACATTATGAAGGTCTGGGAAGGACATACATTTTGGGGGGACTCTATCTGACCCACTACAGGGCCTAATAATTTTTCTGTCATGAGGTTATTGTGAGGATTAAGTTAAACTGCGTAAAAGAGCTGAAGCATGGCACATAGAAGGACACAATGCTTTGATACTCATTATTGTTATTGTGTTATATTAATGTATCAACAGTGGCTGCTCAGATCTCTGATGGGCTGCAAAGGTCTGACGACCTGTAGCATTTTCCTCCTCTATCTTCTTCTCCTTATTGTTTAATTGAGAGTAGAAAATTCTTCCTGGGTTTTCATGTAAAAAGGAATGCTTATTTTCATGTTCATTGTCTCTTCTATAGGTCAGATATATTCTTTAATACATATTATTCTACTGACAAAATTTTACAATAAAATATCTCTCTGAGTGTCATCTAAATTTACCCCCATTTCTCTTAAATTTAATTATTTACAATTTAACTCTCCATGGCCAAAACATCAAGTAAAGTTTCTGGCAATCCAATATGTGTGCTTCAGACTTCTTTATTATCTATTTATCAGTCTAACATTTTTCTTCTATGAAGTAGTTAATCTTTGCAAAACAGAAGTTTTTTTCTGAATAATCTATGGTCTGCTTCTTGGCACCCACTGCAAAGACCCTAGAAGTCTTACCTTGTTTATCTGCATGTCAGCATGCAATAAATACGGTGCTCGGTCGCACACGATTTTTGGGTCCCTTCTTTGTCCTTAGCTGTTGTCCACTCAGGCCAATCCAAAGCCATATTTATTGCTGTGAATTTCAAAGGCATAAAGGAACTTTGCAACTTTCTACATTAGGAATTCAACTTTTTTCAGGTTTTTATAGAACAGTGATATTTTGAATGGTGATTATGAGGTCAGTACATAGGACTGTGGAAGGTAAAGAAGTTAGTCCTACTTGATTCTTTGGAGGTTTCTTTCAACAGGCCATATAAGTAACAATAGCACATTCTTTTTGCTTTTTCTTTGCAAACACGAAAACCATTCTAAATTATCAAACTACTTACCGAAAGACCTTTCTCTCTCCTTCTCTTCCTCTCAATGTCTCTCTGTCTCTGACTCTCTTTTATGCACACCTACATATTTTCTATCACATACAAGTGGTCAAATGACTTAATCAGGATACAGAAGATTGTATAACATCCTCTTGAAAGTGAATGTCAGTTTATTTTGTTAATTTCTTTTGTGTTCAGTTGCTTATTTTTAAGACGAGACACTGTGTACTTTAAAAGTATTATTTATTAAGACATTCATTCAACAGAAATTAATGGGTGCTGACTATGGAAAAATAATATAGTAGATTTTCCATGTTAAAAATGAGGATAATTGTTTTCATCAAAATAGCCTCACATTGGGAGAGAGCGATCTACATCTCCACAGGCATTTCATAACGCATTATAGCAGCCTGGACTAGGCTTCTGTTGCATCTCACTCAGAGCCCTGCAAGTCAAGAATGTGATTTCTCACATTCAATACAGTGAAGAGAAAGTTCCATATGATGAAGAGAATGTTCAGTACAATGAATTGAATGTTTTGTGAAATTGATTGTAATAGAAATTCAACCTATGTTGTAGTTGAATTGAGGAGAGATTTGTTTTGAGGGTCTTTATTGGCTGCTGAAATGCAGTGAATTATTGACATCCTCTTTTTCTGTCTTTCTAGGCATCTAATAACTACAGAAGTCCCATCTCTACCAATCAACCATCAGATGGTGCAACGGAGGATATTTATGTCAACTACCCAACGTTCTCTCGTAGACCAAAGGCTAGAGTCTAAGATTTTCCCTGCTCTGAGCAGAGTTATATGACTGTTTTGTACATGGATCTTTATGCAATTTCTTCCCACTACTCAGTGTCTACCATGGATACCGGCTGAGTTGACTGAATTTATTTTGAGAGGAAAAATACTGCATTACTTAGAGAGCATTCTTAACAGAAATGTTCCAGAAAACCTGACTCTAATCAAAGGAGACTTACTGAATCATGTAACTGAGCAATCCAGGACAGATGAAGCTACAGGCAAGAGTCCTTCACCAAGGCTTCAACGTTGTGTCTAGAATTACTAATGGACATAAACCTGCTTCTCGATCCCCTTCTGCAGTGCTGGACCCACTTTACTGGTGTCAGCCTCACTCTCGTCCAGGCTTTCCTCTTGTTCCAGAATGGCTGCTAACAACTTGGCAGTTCATAATCCTTGTTTCTCTCTGGTAGAGAGCTTACTTCTCTGTCAAAGCAAACAAATTTGGTTATTTGTTCTTCGTTAAACAGGCATCATGGCCAGAAGGGATGAAATGGATTACATCAATTAAGGGTTCACTTCTATGGCTAGAAGTGCGGCCAAAGCACATTACTAGGAAATTCAGACTATCGTTAGAAGAGGGTACAGGGGAGCCTGGGAGCTGGGCTGCTCACCAACAAACATGGACCACAGTGACGTTCCAAGACATCTCTAGTTAGCCGGTAAAGAGGGGATGCATGGGTGGATCTAAGCTCTCTCCCCACTTACAATGTGCTATGTCAGCATAGTCCAGAAGAGTGCTTGGTAGTGGAACAAACAAATGGTCAAGAAGATAAATGTGACAGCGAAATCTCTTCTTTCTAGTCACCAATAAATTCACCTCCGAGTCTATATAGAATCTTTGCCTTATAATGTAGTAGATCATTCAATAATAACTTACTTTTTCTACTCTTGAGAATTATTTTTGATATGTGAATTCTGTCAAAATGATCAGGTACCTAGCTGCTATTGTATTTCTAAAAAACAATTATGCAAAATCTGAATTCAAGAAAAAGGAGTGGTAGTTGAAGTGGTGGCATAGGGTGGTAGGGTGGAAAAGTGATGGGAAGAACACTTAGAGGGCCCAAGGAAGGAGAAAAGGGGGTCAGAGAATGGGAAGATGCAGAGAGAAGCTTGTCCTGCTTCATGGTTTGGCCAACGACACCCCAAGTGGTGTCACCACAGAGCAGTTAGACACCATGCCTGCCATTGTCCAAATTCTAGATGGAGGCAAACAGTGAAAAATATTTCTGAAATTAAATAATGGTTGTAGCCACCTTGAACCACCATGATCACCACCGAATATGGTGGTCATTCATGTCTCAAATATTTGTTACTCGTCTATAAAAGATTCATCACAAATTTAGTGTCAAGGTTGTAGACCTTTCACAACAATCTTAAACGAACCAAAATCAAATTCTCATCTTGTCTAAGACAGATTCCAAGCTCTCATTTACAGTTTTAAGCAAGTCAGTGGCTGTTTTATGATTTTTAGCCATAAGTGCCATGTGTGCCAAATAATGCAATTCCAGAAACTGTGACCGTCCCTACCTGATTCAGATGGGAAAAAATAGAAGTGACCACTTCCCAGCTGTACTTCTGTGCATGCAAGAAGAGTTGCTCTCATTGTTATTTGGTTTGCTTGAAGATCTTTATATCTGGATTCCTGAAGTGCTTCTGCGGATATACTGTAACAAAGTTGGAAGGCAGTTTATGAGAAAAGGATCTAATGTTTTGTTAACTATGTCAGATGCAACTATGAAAGTTTTCATGGCTGAGTCAAGTTTGTGTGGTGAAGCAGACTTAGCATCACTTAAAAAGGATGATTTCTTTTCCCTAAAGTTGAAGACCATCAAAATATTACTTTCTGGAAGATTTTGATAAGCAAATTCTCAATGAGTAATATGGGTGAGAAGTAAAGGATTCCTACCATGGTGGTATGGGGAGAAGTACATCTCATTTGCACAGAGAACACAGGGGTATGAGGAGGGGATGTGCGCAGATGTCATTGTCCTGGGGGTTTTACTGAGGGTTTCATGGAGACGTTTGGGGCAAACCACTTAAGTGCTGAAGCTTCCAGACCAGTTGTAACTTGTCTCTTTTTCCATGGTGTTTAATTTTTTTTTAAATCTCTCACTTTAAATATTTATGAGAACTATTTACTCTGCCCTTCCTATTTTCTATATAGTCTTTCTCTGCAGATCTCAGGATTTTTTCAGGGATTTGGCACTCTCCTAAGTCCTGCTGAAATTTTTCTGACTGTCCCTGCTGATCGTCCTATGCTCTCCCCTCTTATACTGAGGTGAAATTCTGTTCATTTTCATTCTCTGGACGTCTTGACTTGACACAGCACTTTTGTGTCAACTCTTTACTATTATACCTAATTTACTGGAGTTTTGTAACTTTACCTAATATATATATATATAACTGTACCTACTATATGGTATATGTATTTATAGATAGATTTTCCCACCCTAATTGGTTGTATTTACTATTCTGGTTGTTACTAAGGAAACAGAGCAAAACAGATCCACAGAATAAAAAGTCAGAATGAATACATTATGTTTTAAGTTTTTTTTTGCAAGGTGCTACTTAGGAAGCAAGATGCTTCCCAAGATTCTTATTTACCTAATTTATATCAATATGTAATACCTTAAGTAAAACTCTTGTTTTCTTTGAATGCCATTGTTTTCATATTTATAGTAAGGTAACCAATTAAAGGGAAGCACTGTGTGATGACAAGGTAGGTAACTTTATTAAATGTCATTACAGAGTACACAGTTTTGTCAGGGAAAGAATGGATCTTACTAACCTACAGTGCCTAGATATTGATTACATTATCATCAGAGAGACCTTCAAACGTTTATTTCAAGGCCGTTATGCACACTCAGAAAAGAGAAGAGAAATTTCATCAACTTGTAATGATACTTACGGTGGGGAGGCAGATGAATGAGGCTGTAATTTTTGGTCAGTAAATATTCAGATTTATAGAATTTTTTAAGTGATTCAGTTTATAACTAAAATATTGCATGCCAATTTAAGATGCATTGATCATCAATTTACAAGATAAAATAAAAATAACTTCAGTAGTTTGCTTTTACTGCAAACATCCAAGTTATGTTGGTTTATATAGAACTGTATTAAGTGGAAACTATAGCTGCGTTGACATGGTTTTCCAAATTGGTAGAGTCCACATTGTAATTAGAAATCACTGCTTTCAAAATGCTTCTCCTTGATTTATAATAATGTGCTATATTTTGTACCACTTGTATGAAATTTGAACAAAATTGAAGATATTATGGAATGAAAATGTTTATAAACTAAAGGTGGAGATGCTAAATTGTGAGCATAGAGTTTAGCTTCTTTCCACAATAGGGATAAGAGAATATCTTTGAAGAATATAAAACAATATAAGCTTATAAAAGTATTAATTATCGTCATTAGTTTGGCCACTATTAGAATACAGCATTTAGAAAGGGTTGAGTTTTGCACTCAAGATTTTTTATTAAGTAGTATATTTTTTCATTTGTCTGTTGGAATTATTCTAAGCCAAGTCTCTAGGCTCTTGCACATTTTCTGAAAAATAAAAATGAGTTTTTTAAAAAAACTTTTCTCTTGCTAGTGGTCCAACAGGCAGATCTGCGGTTTCTAGGATAAACTGCAGTGTCTTCTAAGGGAATATTGCAAATCTGCAATCCAGTTTACATATCATATTTTTCCAGATTCATAGCACTAACTACATGTGAGGTGTTATAAAAAAGATCTAATTTGGGGGTATGGGTGATAAATGTCTAGAATAATCCCCATTTATTGCCCATTGTCCCTGTTTGAATAATAAGTTAGTCACCCTTTTTAGAACATTGTTTCCAGGTTCCTGTGTAATTCCAGACTCCCAGGTTTTGTAGGGCATGCAAATGTGTGCCTTGACATACTGTATTCTATTTGAATGAATAAAATGCTATGCTCCATGATCATTAGTTTCATCTGCCATCAACGAACATTAGAGAAAAATTCCTACAGAATACTACTAACATGAAGAGTTAGAGGCATAAAAGGTTCAAGCCACTGGCACTTTGTAACTTCTATTTCAGTGTAATATTGGTGCATTTTATAAGTTTATGTAGTTCAGGGAGTGCTGTGCAAGGTTTCTTTTTTTTTTTGTAGAAAAATAGTAGTTCCCTGATCTTCCATTTTCCCTCCATTGAAGCAACAAATTTCACTTGTTTTGATTATTTTTCTCTAGTTTTCTGAGTAGCACACTTGTATCACTACTAGATTTTTTTTCAATTTTAGACATTCTTTCTTAATTTGAAGTGTCCCTCTCCACAAACTCACCACATATGCATACCCTTCTCTTGTGCCCATCCTTCCAAAATATCTATATTAAAATGCTTGATTATTTCAATATTGGGTCTATTTTTTTATGACTTTGCCAACACTCTTCTCAATTGAATCACATGGTAAAAATGATTGTGTTTTCTTACCTACGTAAATTTCTCTCCACCTAGAATTGATAATTGTCTTTTTGGCTTGCAATTTTTGTGTTTACTATAAATGTATCTCACACTCGTCACCAAGGGCCTAAATGATTTCTCCAGATCCTCTGTGACATAGCAGATATTCCAACAATCTCATCTTCTAAAAAAGTTGCCCAAGGACTTCACCTCGGGCCAATCAGTGGAGATTTTTGTCTGCACAGCTCTCATCCTGATGTCTCCCTTCATCCAGAAAAAAAAAAAGTGATGGTCATGTACTCTGGGATCAATTCTAGAAAATTTCCTAGTACAAAAGGAAATGATGCTCCAGACGGCACATGTTTAACCAGCGCCCAGAACAAGGAATGGTAAGAAGCCTAGTATTTGGGTTTGTTTTTGTAAAATTTGGGGGTATTGGTTGTAAGCATTGCAACCTCACACTGACTACATTTTAGAAAAAATAGTTAATTTATTGGAATGCTATAGGTGGCTGATCGCAGTTCCGGTACATGGACGGGAGAAGCTGGGAAAGCTGGGAGAAAATGCGGCAATTCCAGGGGTCCACCCTCAGGAGGCACAGATGCCGCTTAGAAAGGAGATACTCTGGTTAGAACCGTGCGCTGGAAACCTGGCACCGCTCCCGCACACGTGCAGAGTTCTGAACACCAAGTTTTATTTGCCTCACTTGTTCCAGAATCAGGGCCCCTTACATATATCAATGCAGTGATATCTGTCCCCTTCAACTGATAGAGTAGCAAGAGTATAATTTACTTTTCAAATAGCATATACAAAATGGTGTTCATCTCAAAGTTGCAGAAGCACTTCTACCGTTGACAAATGTCTCAACTCAATAGGTGACAATTTTCTTAATGGCAAGTTTTAAATAGACATTTTATGTAATGACCTTCTATAACACCTGAATTTATTATTTACAGATGTATCCAAATACAGCCAAGATTGTTTTTGAATAAATTGGTGAATAAACAAATTATTATCTATACCAACACTTTCACATAGTCGTCTTGAAATAAAGGCCAGTGGTTCATTCTTAGGAATATTATTGAGATTGGATTTGGATATTAGGATTCACCAGTCTCTCAAATAATGGATGTATTGTATATTTTTCTAGACTTTACTCAAGTTTATTGATTTTTTTTAAAACAGCAACTTAGGCCTAGACAAATATATCTTTACACCAAATATCAATTTCTTTGTAACATTCTATCTTCAGAATTCCAAGTAAGAAGTTGATTTTTATATATTTTTTATGGAAAATTGCTAATTAAGATGCCACAGAATTATACTGCATACCATTTGACCTTCAGAAATAAATATTATTAAACGAAGAAAGCAATGGGTAGGCAATGCCAGTCTTCTACATGTGGCCAAATAAGCCATTTCTGGACTAAATTCTCATGAGTTTAAAATACCAAGCAAAATTCTCCAAGATCCTGAATGGTGAGGCCAAACCAGATTTGTAAAACATAAAACTTGAGAAACTCTGATAACTTTCTGTCTTCACTTTTCACAATTTAAATAATCTCAACTGATTTTGTATTTCTCTGGAATTCATTCTTAAGATGATCTTCTTATTCAATCATTTATTCATTACAACCCTTATCCTAGGTATTCAAAAGTACTTATAGTGAATAAGAACATTATTCTTTAATCAGATGACTAGTTAAGACTTTAAGCTCTCCAATTCACTCTCAGTGTTATTAAAATTTCTTACAGATCTCAATGTGGCTTCAGTTAAGATTTATCTTACTTTTATCATATGAAGATCATGAGAAGAAACTTTTGCTTTTTTTAGCTCACATAATAAATATAAAAAGACATGCGATGTCTTGTGGCCTCTGGAGATGCAGATAACTATTCTAGCTTTTCTAGAATTTTTCACGGCTGATCATTATTTCAATGGCTTCTGAGTAGCTAGCTATTATAAAGTTGAGCTATTGACAAAAAATATGATATGTGTCTACCATCCATGAGCTCTTTCTGATATTCTTCCATTTGGTTCTTAAAACATGTCTAAGATGTCAACAAGGTAAATGTTATTGTCCCAATTAACAATTAAGGCAAAAAGATCCAGAGAAGCTGTGCCAGACTGTGTTTTGTTAGTATGATTAAGATTCTAATCTGTAATTCCCAGAATCTTCTTTTCTATGTGGTTGTTGGTTAGCATTGGCCAAAATGGAACTTGCATGAGATGTGTAGCCCTGGGCGTCATTCGCTGAAGGTTGTTGTAGTCAGTGTGTTGATGGACAGATGCAGAGACCCCAGCAAGCTGCAGCTTGTCTTTACTCTCCTCTATTGCTTGTCCAGCCCTTCCTAGCTGCTGACCCTGTTAGTCAACAGTCATCCCAGTCATCGCTGGATGTTTGAGAGATAATAGCTATCCAGTGGCTACAGCTTCACAGAGACCTCTTACAAGCTTCTTTATAAGCACGGTAACAGGGTAAAAGGTCAGTGTATATTTTAAAAAGTCAATTGCTTTCCTGTATACCAGCAATGAAAAATCAGAATTTCAAACTTAAAAATCAATGTCATTTACCATAACACCAAAAATATATCTAAAGCCCTTAGGTGTACATTTAACCAAATATGTATAGTAATTGTATATTTTGCATGCTATTTTTTTGCTGTACTTACTTGTTAGCTCTAGGAGGTTTTTTGGGTAGATTCTTTGGAGTTTTCCACATACCATTTGTGTCTTCTGCAAGTAAAGACAGTTTCAATTCTTGGTTCCCAATCTTTAGGAAATTTCTTTCTTTTTCTTGTCTTCCTGGAGTAGCTTGGACTTCCAGTAAAATGTTGAATAGGAGTGATGAGATAGTGTATTCTTGCCTTCCCTCACCATTAAGTAAGATGTTACTGCAAGGGTTTTGTTAGATGTTCCTTATCAAATTGAGGAAGTTCCCTTCTATTTTTAGATTGCCAAGGGTTTTAAAAAAATTATGAATGGATGTTGTATTTTTCCAAATGCCTTTTCTGATTCAATTGATATGATTTTTCTTAGTAATCCTATTGATGTAGTTGATTACTTTATTGATTTTTGAATGTTGGACCAGACTTGCGTAACTATAATAAATCCCAATTGATCATAAAAATTATTTGTATGCATTGGTGGATTTGGTGTGCAAGTATTTGGTTGCTAATATTTGGTTGTTAATCTTTTTTTGTCTGAATTTATGGGAGACATTTGTCTATAGTTTTTTCTTTTCTTGCAATATTTTTACATCTGGTTTGATATTAGGATAATGCTGACTTCATATAATGTGTTAGGAAGTGTTCTCTTCACTTGTTTTTTCTGGAAAAGATTGTGGAGAATTGGTATTATTTTTTTCCTTAAATGTTTGGTAGAATGAAACTTTAATCTTGGAAAGTTATCACTTATTGATTCAATTTCTTTCATAGAGATAGGTCTATTCAGTTTATCTACTTTTCCTTACATGAGTTTTGGTACTCTGTCTCTTTCAAGGAACTGGCCCATTTTACATGTTATCCAGTTGTTGGCAATATTAGGAGCTGTGTTCTGGCAAAGTCCTTTCCTCTGGAGGGTAGGTCTTTGCTACTGAGAAGGATTTTGGGTTATTTCACAATGGTGGTCCTGCCCCTTGCCTTGTCACAGCTATGAGAGAACCTTTCTTGGATGCTCATAGTGAGAATCTGGGGGTTTTCTGGAATGAAAGTCCACAAAAGTGTGGATCCCTCTCAGACTATGGTCCCCATGAGTTTCTCACACTCTTATTACTCCACAGTCATAAGCCAACAATTCACCTGGCTCACTATTTAAATATTGCTGCTCGGTTATGGTCCCAGAGCTTCAGCTCCAGTTAAGCAGATATAATCACGGCAGTGACTTCTCCCAAGCTCTTTACAGGTTGGCAGTAAACCCAGGAAGTCCTCCTCATGTACTTTTAATATGTATGTTTTCTGCTTTCTTGGCTTCTGGTCTGTTTCTGGTCCTAACCTGCTTCACCAGGGTGGCCTGACACTAGAGTCTGACTCATCTGACTCTCTGCTCCAGGCTGCTTTTTGGTCCATTTTTATGATGACAGATCTACCTGATAAAATATTCATAGCATAAGATAATTGCATAGTAATAAAATATGGAATACAATCTGAAGCTTAGCATGAGATCATACACAGTTCCCCAACTATGTTCAGATCAACATCAGGCCTCATAAAATTTTTAGTCCAAAAAGAAGCAAAAGATAATACAGAGAAATTCCATCTCCAGCCACCAGAAGATACTAATGTGTCAAGCCTACTCAATCAACAAAACAAAGTCAGAGGAACTGTCTGAGGCACCAGAGGTAATGACCTTGTTTGGGATTCTGCTAAAATGGAATGAAATCAGAGTCACAGGGAAGTGTTTCCCTGGCCACATGCACTCAATATTCATTTATTTTAAGGATTAGTTGCACAAAAGGTAAATGAGAATTAGAGGAATCCATGGATACAAGGAGTCTGGGCAGTAATAGCATGATCAAGAAACACATACACACACGTACATACAAACACATATGTTTATATATACACACATTTAATAAATATTAGGATTTATGGAAGAAAACACAATGGAAAGAAAGATAAACAAAAACAGAAAGACAGCTTGAGAAAAATCCTTACCTCCTGTGGGCCTGTTACACCACGGCAATTCGTGGAATGCTTTTACGGACGTGTGAAAGAGTCCCTTTCACGTGAAAGGCAGACCCACACTGGAGCTGCCCACCGCTTCTGCACATCACAAGACTTCAGAGATCTTCTAACTGTATCATTCAGCGGCTTCCTCTCAAACTCTCCCTTCTTTCTCTTCTTTCATGTTAATGGAAGTGGTGTTGAGGTGGAACATTTCTATTAACTTAGACTAAAAGCCAAACAACTCACTACTGTCTGAACCTGTTACGACCTCTGTCAGGCCAGAGAAAAGCATTAGTATAGGCACCAGTTATCACTGCAAGAATCTCATATCGTTTAAGCTTCCAGGAGAAGATGGTATGTAGATAGGAACAAAAAACCCCAAATGTGATCTCTTTGACTCCAGAGCCATCAGCAATGACCTGGGCTACTTGAGACATCACCATGTTCTGCTATATTAAAAATAATGCTCCAAACCCCGCTCACAAGCCCAACTTAAATACACGGTTGCATATAGCGTATAAATGTTATGGTTCAAAATATCAAACACCACAGTATTAAATCTCTTTTCTGGTATAGTTCCTCTTAGATATCTATACATTTCACATCTCTACTGAGGAGTTAGGAAGGACAGATCACATGAAGGATGGAATTCCACTTTGTTCATGAATATAGTGAATATTTGGTACCATATGCAATGTTGATTTTACCTGAGATATCAAACATCACCCATATCAGCCTAAGCTGTGCACAGTTTAATAAGTAGTGGGCAGTCTTTCCTATCTCATACCTAGTTATCCCATTTGCTATTTCTAAATTTATAATAATTCATTTCAGTTACATTGCCCAGCCAGAGCTCTCAATCATTCAGTCTGGAATGCCATTCCTTCTCAGGTGGGCCAGCCGTGGTAGGGAAGGAGGGCTTAGGGTGGGAGCTGGGACAGCAGCCACACATATTCTTTGCAGCACTTCTCTTTAGATTCTGTGGCTGAGGGTGAGGGGACTGTCATTAGGGTGAGTGAAACGGGTTATTTCTGGCAAGCAGCTTTAGTATTAATTTTCTGGACTTAAGCTCTAACTATATTTAGCTCTCTGAAATACTGTTATAGTTGTTAAAAAACTATAAACCTCAAAAACAGCAGGCTACCTAAAACATATTTTTAAATGAATATTGGCACAAGCAAGGAATTGGCCAAGTCAAGGGAATTGAACAGCCCTAGGCTGAATAAACCTGCCACATGACGGGACGAGCATTCTGCTTCCCCACATGGTGAGCTCCTTAAACGAGGCCCAAATCTCACTCACTTTTCAATTCCCAGCTCTTAGAAGAGTCAACGAATGTGTTTTGAGTTGAATTTTGAAATAGTATTTTTTTCTTTTGGCTGCCCTGTAACCAGAGTTTGCAAATTCTCAGGAGAGTACACAATACGTAGAACAGAAGGCTGTAGTTCACACACACACAGACACACACACACACACACACACACACACACAGTGAGAGTGAGTATATATTTGTGTTACGTGCAAGTTTGTGTCGAGAGGATGAGGGAATTTTAGAAAAAATGGTTTAAAAAATGTATACATTATACAAGAGGTCATTTTGGAGTTATGTTATATTACGTTGTCTAATAATTTCCTGTGGCTAAAAAAAGCAGAGCGTAACCATTCAGGGGAGTGGAGGAGGAGGTGGGAGGAGAAGAGGAAAATTCAGAGACAGCTTTGAGAAAGGGATGGAGGCAGCTGCCGTGACCTGTCCTTCACCTTCCCTATGTCTAGCATCTCGTCTTCTCCTCTTGAGAGCTATGTGCCCTTTTGCTCTCAGAGGTCTCTTCTGATGCTGTTTATCAAAAGTAAATAAAAGGAGACATGAACCAGGGGCCAGGAGAGGTTGCATGCCCTTGACTCACGTTTTGCAGGTAGCCAGCACTCAGTAAGTATTCAGTAGTTGACTGGCCTTTGAGATCATATGAATCTGCATCTTGATTTCCTGAAACACCCAGATATTTGGATAATTCGTATTTCCATGAATGTTGCCATATTCTATCCAGTTCTTGCTCAAACATATATTTTAATAATTCACCATATGGAGAAATGAGGTAAGTTTGTCTAATATTTTTCTTGACTAACTTGGAAGTAAGGATAACAGTTTTGCCACTCTGGGGGCTTGCTGGGTTTTGCTTTCCTTTGTATGTTACAAAACCAGAGTAATCGCCATTGGGCTGTGCCCTGTGACATGCATTTATTAGACATCTTTCATGTCAGCTCCAAACTCATACGAACATCTGCACTTTTTATCAAAACACTTTTCCCCAGTAGATACAGCCCCCATGATTTTCACAGTGACAAAAAGAGAAAGAAAAATCCATCAAGTTCACATCAATTTGTTAGGAAAGTGGCACAAAAAATTCACATCCAGAATAAGCTGTATTTTATTCTGCATTTAGAAAAAAATGGGTGTTTTTGCCATCACTGCCACTCCTAAGCACTTTCCAAGCTTTTACTGGCTGCATAGAATTGAAAGCTCTCATGCCTTTTTCACTGCTGTTTTCTTCAAATTCATGCCTTTGGCCAGATCTGCCCGAAGCAGGACACTTTAGTGCTATGCCTGCTCGAGCCAGGCTTCTTCCCACGATTTGATTTCTCTGATAATACAGGAACTTCACATTCTGAGGGCATGCTGTCTGAAATGAAAAATGCTAACACATTAATCTAGTAAGTCAACAAGAAATGCCCACCTAATATTTTAAAAGATTAGGTTTGAGAAGCAGATTCTGTAAGTATATTTCCAGACACACCTAAATGTAAGTGAGAAAGGGTTCTGTGTCATGGGAGGAAAATAATGAAGCGATCACTGATGTCCAGTGCAGTCAAGGCCGCACACACTTCACTTCCGATGCTCAGTCTTTGTCTACCAAATGTTCATTTTCAGTAACTTTCTTTGGTTCTTAGAGGGGGAGCATACTGCTGGAGGAAAAGCTATGTTCTAGTTGTGTGACATGGTGAAAGCTCCTTAAAAACTCTGGATGTCACATCCCTAGAAAATCAGAGTGTCGACTGTCAATGTCATTTTCAGTATTAATATTCTGTGGTTCCACCAAGCCAGAGTCAACCGAATAAAACTTGTGTTCTGCTATAGTTAGGAAAATGCTGGAAATACATAGTAATTCTTAGTAACGTTACATTTACTAGAGGGCCTTCTTTTGCTTTATTTTGAAAATAACAAGCTGATAAGTGAAGGAATAAGTGACATTTGAAAGATTAGCAGAATATGATTGTCAGAATTCTGTTTAATTACACATTTACAGTCCATCACATGATAATAAAAATGTAAGGAAATCATATAATATCACAGCATTAACAATACTAAATACCTCATGGGTCAAAATAATCAATTTAGATGTTCAAAGTCTCAGTTACATAGCATTGTTGTATAAAGTAGTATTATTAGACTACTTTACCTTTAAGTGATGTAGGAAATTTTAATATTGCCTAACTATAAATTATCCTTCATGTAGAAATATTATTTCTAAATTCATTAGAATTATGAGTGAAACATTAGTAACAACAGAGTAAGTTTATTAAGGACTGAGATACAGAAACCACGAATTCAGAAGAATGTCATTCTTGTATTTTCTTGTATAAGGGGAAAGAAAAATCACACAGATTTAAAAATAATTTAATTTCCTAATTTTATTATTGCCTCATTATAATTTCTGTTCCACCAGAAATTCACATTTAGTTTCCAGGGACAGCTATTCCTTTGCATTCCATTCCAAAGGTGGCTCAACTAGTCTTTAATTACAGATATCCCCAAATTATTACTTATTTGGAATAGATTGTGATTAAAAATAAGTATGTCAAATCATATAGTTTCCAATGGAAGCAAATTTGTAATGGGTATTTTATTTTTTAACAAGAGCCTTGCATTCAAAGTCATTTTTATCAAAATGATCATAAACAGTATATTGAATCAACAGCAAATAACATTCCTTTATAATGTACAATGTAAGATGTCACAAAGTATATATAAATTAATTTAAAAGAATTTACAGAAAGCAAATATATGACACATAATTTAATATATTTTGAAGATTCACAGGGATAAGGAATTTGAAAGATGGGATAATTCTGTGTGGACCTAAGGAAAAGATAACAGGACATATAGAGAGGGTCGAAAGTCAAAAACTGTGTGTGTCTGTGTGCGTGTGTGTGTGTTTGAGAAAGGGTTTCTATAGAGAGGATACAAGGGGGCCTCTGCAGATCCTGGGAGGTCGCCTGTCATCTGCAGTAAAGATGACACTGGCTTTCCTGCTCATGTAATTGTCAGGAGTAGATGAATTTGTTGCTGTGACTTACATTATAATAACAGAAGACACACAGTGTCTTATGACTGGAAAGAATCTCTCTTCTCTATTTCTGGTCTTCACAAAAATTTAGAACTCTTCCCCCCCAGTGATATATAAATATAATTTTGATAAGAATATGTATTGTTCCTTAAATTATGCAATAGATATGTAAATCTGAATTTGATTAATCAACTTATTTCGTATTGACCTGTATCATGTTAATTTCTGATTCATATTTAATATCAAGATGCACTATCATTTTACCCTTCATTCTCTCTGCCTTTCAGCCCTTCTATCAAATAGTAAGATTGAAAGACCATAAAAACCCTCTCCCAATGTTTTCTTCGAGAGAAAGTCTGTGGTGACTTTGGAAAAAAGTTAAATCATCATCTCAATCTCCTTTTCCTGAATGTGGGTCTTTAAATTTTGGATTCCTGAAAATAAGCAAATCTCATGAGGCTGTGGGGTTACTGGAGTGAATTAAGGTAGCAATTAGATTCCAACATGCACGTAACCACAGGCTCAGAGCAGACACACCTTGCTCCATTCTGTGTCTATAAACAGGGTTGATTTTATACTCTCCTTAAGTCTAAAATCATCCTGAAAGCAGGGAGCAGGTGGAGGAAGTTAATCGTATCAATTACTGAAACTAGCCCCCAAAAACTATTAGACAATTTAAACCCATTCATTCTTCTTAAAACCAGAGTATGGAATATGGACTATGGCAGCAGACATAGAAAATGAAGTAAAGTAAGAACTTATTAAACAGAATTTTTAGAAGGAAGTTGACATATTTCTACAACAAATGTTTATTTTCTCTCCTTTAAATATTTATAAGATATTAAAAATCTTAAACTAGGGAAAAGTGTATGAAAATCACAAGTAAAATGTGTTTTCATATTCTTTAGTAACCTTATTTCTTATCTAAGCTTGAGTTTATTTAAATAATTGCCTACTGACTGAGGTGTGTGAGGAAAAACTTGACATGTGGTATTTTAGTAAAAAAAGGCATCCCCCAAGTTTCAGTTGAAAACAGAAACATTTCAAAATTCACATGAAAAAAAGTAGCTCTGAGGTCATTACCTGCTAACGTTGTGACAAATGGCATAATTAAGCCAAAGTGTTAGAGTGATAAAGAGCCGTCCAAATGATAATCACAACTACAATATGATGCATAAGTAGGAATACAAAGCATATGCACCTACTTAATTTTTAAAAAATGTTTAGTTTGTCACCTAAGTGTGGGTCTCCAACAAAGAGCTGGATGACAGTGTTACAACTTACACCTGTCATTCATGACCTACAGGTCTAGCGAACTGCCCCGTACAGCCTGTTTGTTGATATGGTTGGTGATGAGTCCAGGAAGAGTTAGGAACATCTGGGAAATGTGGGGAAGGGACTGTTTGTTTGGAGGCCGTGCGGCATTTCTCAGCTGCCACAGCGTTTAACCGGGAGAAAAGATGGAGCCAAAGAAGCATTCTTGGAGCTGGATCCTGGTGCTCAGTGAAACCGTTCCCGTTCCTTTCTTTGCCTTTGAGTAAATTACAACATCCATGGGTTTTGGGTTTCTGCTCAGCAGGACATAAAGTGGGACCTTTTATTCTGCATGACTGCTTCTAGAGCTAGCCAGCTAGCCAGCATTCTGCCTATCTAGAAAACATGCCCAATGTCCCACAGTATTTCCATGAGAGTCTATGACCGATCCAGTGCCTCATCTGGAGAAATGATACAACAAAGATGCACCTTCTTGAGCAAGAAAGTAAGATTGGTGGTGATTTCGGGGAGAAAAAGGTGAGTTAATGTTTCAAAGACATTTGCAGAGAATGCACACAGAAAGCTGCTGATCTCTTCCAACACATTTAGCCCCCAACTGGTGCCACTGTTAATATATCTTCATGCTGAAACTCAAATGGGGTTGAGCATACCAGAATGAGCCTCATGTTAACTGAAGAGACATTTTACCATGGGAGTTTGTTACACATTCATTCGCGTTCGATAATTTTCACTAACCTCAAGGAAGCCGACTTGTTCAGTGTGTGTTGTCCTGTGGTTCCTTCAAAACATGATGGAGCTGATGTCTTCTTTTGTACTAACTAGGTGAGACTAGTAAAGAAGGCCAAGTCTGTGACATGAAACTAGGGTTAGAATGTTAAGGAAGTAGAGCCCTAGTGTTCTTCTGGCCCTTTCATTGTAGCCTTTATAATTTTATCTATATTGTTGCCCTCCTGAGTAGTTTCTGTCCTCTGTACTGCCTCCACGGTGAACGGCAATCCCTTAAGCTTCATAGGCTAGAAATCATTTGTGTGGCATGTGGCATATCATCTATAATTATTATAATTATTAAATGCATATCTAGTTGCAAATTTTTATCTGTTTGAGAAGGCTGGGGTCAGGGGATTATAAAGTATAGTTAATGATCGATAAAGTTATTTGAAATTCAAGATATTGATAGCCATGATAGGTTAATACAGTTGGAGAAAAATGTATGATTTTCACTTTGAGCAGTTTTTCATGTAGTATTTGTTATAAAACACAGTGTTAAAGGCCAGAAGCTCAGCCCCACTGAATGTATATTGCCCATTTATTGTGCTGTGTTATAATGGTCAAAAACGGCCTGAAATTTTTTTTATAAGAATGTAATTTGCTTAGTTTGTTTTCACTGTAGCATTAATGGCCAATTTTATTAAGTGGCTCAAATAATCTAGGGAGAAGGGTATTCATGCTTTTTTACAATGTTTTCTCAGATACTGGCCAAAGAATCAGGGGCAGACATCAATTTTTATGATACATTTTTAATATCTACTATAAAGATACCACATGCAATAAATTGGATCTGTAGAAACTCTTAACAGTGTAAAGTTATTTATCAGTACACTGTTTCTCTATTGGACAGACTGTGTTAGTGGTTGATCATTTAATAGGTGAAAAATGATTTTCAAACAGAATTGCCCAATGAAGACAGAGAAAAATTGCACAAGATACTAAGCCTAGTACTCTAGTTACTACTTGGTGAAAAAGGTAAGATTTACTTTTAATAAATGTGTTTCACTTTACTTCACATGCTCTATCAAACAACATCTTCCCTAATATATAAGTAAATATATATCTCTTATTTCATTAATTTCAAATTGTGGCAGTGGCCAAAATGTACTGATTCTTAAACATTTACAAGCTGCATAAATAAAGTTAGTTTTGAGGGCCTAGTGTTCATTCAAAGAATTAGTAAAAGATGCGTTTTCTTTCTCTTCCATCAGGAGAGTAAACCTTTGGGTCAAAGTTATACTTGTCTACATTTTAAATATAATGTCATGGTGGTCATGTGTATGGTCAGAAGAAAAATTGGGGACATAAAAAATAAATCCCCTCATGTAATTTTTCTGTGAAATGGGTACATCCT
This sequence comes from Smutsia gigantea, assembly GCA_032199065.1. NCBI lineage: Eukaryota > Metazoa > Chordata > Mammalia > Pholidota > Manidae > Smutsia > Smutsia gigantea. The sequence continues at coordinate 58,299 of JAVSCE010007061.1, forward strand.
GGAAGCAGGCAGTCTCTGCTCTCAGAAGAGCTTTCACTGCTTGTGTTGGGTTCCGCCATCACTTCTCTCCTCCAACCTGGCAGAAAACTGTTACCATCTTCACTCACCTGTCTAAAGCTGGAGGTAACCCCAAGGGAGTCACCTTCAGAAGGAGCCACAAGATGTCTTTGGTTCATAGCCATTTCTCCTTCAGAATGAAAAAGTTACATGTACATTAAAGATACAATACAATTTCTGAAGGGGGGAAAATGACTTGCAAAATGTAGAGGCCTCTTCAATTGAAAACCTATGAGCTCAAGTGAGTTGAATATGTGTCTCAGACCACTGTAATTGTTCACGTGGAGCTGGTTTTATGAAGTTCCAGGAGGCTGGCACAGTAACTTTTCATCTTTGGTTTTGTAGATTTATCTGCTTGTCATTTTTATCACATTGCACACTGCCTTATGTCCAGTATATTAGGCTAATATAAATTCTCCTATTTGTTCATTTAGCGCTTTCGACATAGCTACAGTTATAAGTATAGTTGGAGGAATATGCTGGAATCAATCTCCAAAAATGTACCATGAGATATTTTACAGCATTATTCTCATTGTGATGAGGATGGGTTAAAGACCTGGGAAGAAATTTCTGTCTTGCACACTTTTTTATGACATTTTCAGAATGAACTGGCCCAGGGTTATGCCTGATCTTTGGTACCCCCTCAGTTATGCTCCCATAAGCAAAGGGTGTTCTTGAAGCAACTTCATCCAGGTATTATGTCTCCCACCAAACAGACACAAGAGCAGACTCATCTAATTAGCAGAATCCCTCCTGGACTTGCTCTCTGTCCTTCCGGCACATTATAAAGTGGAGACATGAACCAGGAACCCCAGAAGTCCCTCGTAGAAACTTGTGGTCTCCAAGCGACAGCTCGACTGAGTGAATGGTGAGCAGCTGGCTCTGAACGTAGCACCACCAGGAGCTGTGCTAAATGGTCTCAGCTGGGAGTTGCTCTGGTGTGTTTTACTAACGGCATTTCAAAAGTAAATGCCATGTGCTAAAGTCATTCAGAGGTGTTTAACCCTGAAAGCTAGGATTTTAGGGAGGGCTGGACCATCACCAGGAACCAGTCACCTGCTCTTCTGCCGTGTCAGCAAAATTCACAGTGCAGAGGGTTTGAGTAATTTTCTTTTTATTCCCAAAAGCTTAGGATAATTATTTTTCACATTAACTCTTATGATTAGCATCTTGATGGAGTTTTAAAATGTATCTGAGAGATTCAGAGGGTCTAGGTAGTTGCTATAGGTGCAGATTTATCAAGGAGGGACTCAGAACTGTGTTTATTCCGTAATAATTCTCTGAAATGAATTGTCAATCTGCATTCAAGCTATGGATAGTGATGAAAAAAATCTTACCACAGATCAGCAAAACAGATGCCCTTTCAACAGACTGTAACTTCGATAATTAAAAAACATTTGCTATTAAGAAAAAAAAAACAGGTTTTCATCTAAGAGACCCAGTCTCATTATTTTTTAAATTCACCTAGGAGTATTTGCAAGCTGACCGTATTGGGCATGTGATAATCAGATAAGTCAGGCAAAATAATTTGTAATTTTACTCACGTGAACTGCAAAATTAAGGACCAAAAATCTTTTGTTGATCCAAATTTGCCAAAGTCCCTCAGTTCATGTGAAAATCACCACTCCCTTTAAACCTTGGAGGTTTGTCACTGACGCCAATGATGAAAAAAAAAAATTGTTTCATCCATTTTCTCTTATAATCCCAGCCAACCCATGTTCATTAAAAGGAAAATAAAGCCCAGCAAATTCTGGTTACATAGTAAATTACAATCCCTGATGGCTCTCAGAGAATGGCATCTATAAAATTTTAAATAATTGGTATCTACAATCCTATGCCCGTTATTTTGACCACAAAATGGCTGAGTCTTTTTAAGTGTATTTTTATCTCTTTCTTAAGCTTATTTAGAATCATTCTTTCTCTAGGGGTTAAATGGAAGCCGATAAGTAATCACACCCCATCTTCCCCCGTAGCTCAGAGGGATGGCCAAAGGGAGAAACATTGTCAACAGGGGAACACTAACCAGATGGACAGCGTGTGGTGAGGAGACGTGTAGGACAGTGAGTCGGGTTCTTTTGCTTCCAAGGCGTTCCTCCTTCTCACATTTTCACTGACATTTGTCATAGAAGCAGACTTGACTACATAAATACTTTTGCTAATATGAAGGCTTTTTTTTGTACAGCACTATTTTAAAAATAGCTATTCAACGTAACAATCCTAACTTTAATGCACCAAATTACAGTTTTCAACAATTTAAGTGAGCATATCCTGTCACCCTCAGCATATGTTTGATATATACTTGTTAGAGATGGCTGTAGCAATATCCATATCTATATTTGTCTTCACACACACACACACACACACACACACACACACACACATACAGTAGAGGTACTAGGCCCTGCTTAATGGTGTCTTCTAAATTTCATGTTCCCTTAACTGATATTGGGCTTATTTATATGGAGAGTTATGATGCCATTTGGAGAGCTTACTGGATTTGTCCCTGTCCTTCCAAGCCACACGGCTTGTGGCAGGTCACCATTATGTCTAAGGACAGACCTGTCATCCAGGGCACAGGGGTAATGCCTACCACCCAGTGCAGGCAAATTCCTGGGGTGCCCAGGCTCCTACTACTGTCAGACCCAAAGAATTTTACTTAAATGACTGTTCATACGATTTGGACTCTTTTTGTAAAACCCAGATTCCCCCCCAAGAAAATCAATAAATAAAGGACTTAGCCACGGAATCCAGGAAGCCGAACTCCGGTTTTTAACCTTCCACTGGGACTGGGGCCAGACCCGACCCATTTCAATGTGTACTGCAATTGGTCCTCCGCTGGGCAGAGGGCGCAACGAGCCCACGAGCAGGTGCGGGCACACTGTCTCTGGTCTCTCGGTGTCATTGGATGAGGCTGGAGCTGTAGCTGAATCCGTAGCTGCTCGATCGTGACAGGGACAAGGGCTGCGCGGGCTCCTCGCTCTGCTCCGCCGCGTAGCTGGGGAAGGTCTGCGCGCGCGACATTTTGGCCGCAGCAAACCCGTGACCTGGAGGAGGAGCAAGGACAGCGTGCTGAGAAACAGACCGGGAAGGCGAAAGGACGCCGGGAAAGCAAAGCGAAGCCCTCGGGCTCCCGGTGAAGTGAAGAGCAGAGACACCCTGTGCCTTGCTCCTCCAGGAGTGACACACGCTTTCGGGGTGCTGGGCCCCCCGCGAGTGTGTCTGGGCAGAGATTCTGGATGCCCGAGCGCCAGGTGAGTTTCCTCGGGATCTCAGACTTCTGCCATCAGCCACCTCTGGGAACGAGCAGGAAAGCTTTTCACCCCAAAAAACTGTTTTTGGTGGGGAGCCTGTGAGAGGCTTTTGTTTTAACCTGTCAGTATACCAAAAGCCAAGGCCACCTTCCCTGAAGCCCCTTTAAGCAGGCAGCTGCCCATCACCCCCGGTGACCATCAGCCTCTGGGGAAACGCCCGCGGGGCTGGAGGGCAGGGCCCGGCCTGCAGCGGCTTGCGGGGAACTGGCCCTCCTCCTCGCCCGCCCAACCCAAACGGAAACCCTTCAGGTTCCTAAGTGGCCTAAGCTTTGGGTCTGACAGAATATCTAGGAAGAAAGTCTGTGCTTTCGGTAGTGCAGATGCCCCCCTACCCCTGTGATGACGCAAACCAGAGCCGAGGGGATGACCGACCCCCTCGGCCCCGTGCTGACAACGAGGGAGAAACTCTGCCCTCCTTGGCGCCAGGTGAACCTTCCAGGGACCTCCCATCCTTCTTCTTAACCAGCAAATCGTTATTCCTCCTACTTGGGAAGGATAATTATCTAATGGATGAGCTGAGAGGGGAAGGCAGAAAAATAGAGCCAGCGGTGCTCTGCCCTTTCAGGGCACGTGCCTCACCCACGGAAGGGGAGCATTTGGTTTGCCTGGTGGTGTTTCTGGCCTCTCAGGCAAGGAATTCAGGGAAGCAATCTGTTAACACAGAAGCACGGACGCGCCGTCAGGCTCCCCAGCTGCTGCTCTCCTCTGCAAGGCCATGCACTTAGCACGTCTCATTGACAGGTGTGTTTGGTGACTCAGAAAATATCCTTGCAGTGTCTGAAGCTTGGGATCCAGGCAGGAATCACAAGGGAATTGGGTAATAGACTAATTAAACTGATAGACCTTCCTGATGTTAAAAAAACGTGAGAGCAAAATCTTGCTTTAAAGATAAAAATGGCTTTAAGAGTCACCGTTGGCCTCATTCTCTATGGATAAAGACTCAACATGAACAGATCGGGGGAGAAGAGGGCCGAGGGCCTCCACGCCTCACACTGTCCACCAGCTTTGTGGGTTTGCCAGCCCCGCCTCCTGAGCTTCCAGACCTTTCTGCTGCCTTGCCTCTTTCCCAGGGTCCCTGGCCACCTTTCCTCTCCTGCCCCTTCAAGCCTAAGAGCCCTAATGCTGCCAGCGGTAGCCCATCCTTCACAGTTCCTTACAGGTTCCCTCCTTCTCACAGTACTCCCAATGCATAGTTGCCTCAGTAGATTCTCAAAGCCTCAGCTGAGTGTGTCTTGATCTTCCTGTAGGACCCTATGCTCAAATGAGGAAAAATGAAGCTGGGAACAGGCAGAAGAGTGGGGAAGGTAGAGGGAAGGTAGGGGGTGCTGGTCAGAGTGAGAATACCACAGATACGTGCTCCTCTGCCTTTTACTAGGTGTGACCAGCTCATGAGACTTACTTTGTTTCTGGGGTTCTCAGATTCCTTATCTGCAATTCTGGATGACATTAATGGTATTATATGGTTCATTTGAGCATGAAATCAGTGAATATTAATTGAATTCAAACATGTTAAGTGCTATCACCATAATAAGATATAGGAGGCCACCATCAACCCCAGCAGGGGCATCTGTATGAGGTGGTCAGTAAAGAACCTTTATATGACAAGGTTCTGATATGGAGAAAAATCAACTAAAAATGTTAACAATTTTTCCTTTTGGTCTTACCATTGACTAGATGATAATTCACAGCCCCTTTGGGAGTGGAGATACTGGCACTTATGAGCATAAACCAGTGGGAAATTCTAATTAAGACTATGTTCCATTGTTTGTTTTTACCTTGTTATTTAAAAAATTTTTTTATAAATATCTAAGAGACCAATGCTGGAGCACACCTTTAATTCATATTACTTCTGGGCTAAAAACGAAGACTTGTTATAATTCAGAAGAGTCTTTGCCTGGGCACACATAGTTTTAGCCTAGACTCTTGGGTGTAAAAATCCAATCATGCAACTAATATTTGACAAACATCTCGCTAAAACAGTTCAAGACTGCACAAGGGAGACAAAGTAATGGAAGGTATGCTCCCTGACTTCCCAGGGTTCAAAAGCTGCTTTGGGAATGATGATCGGGCAAGGATAGATAATAGTAGACAGCAAACGAAGAGTCCACACAGCCAGCGCTCTCCAAGGTGAAAGCAGGATGCTGGTGGAGGTGAGGAAAGCTGGGCTACAGGCTGGACACATCAGTTCAGCCAACAGAGCTGACCTCTGCTCCAGGGTGTGCAGACGCCACCCCTGTGGAGTTATGAAACAGACTGGAATTCCAGATTCAGCTTGACCGGCCCCTCTCTGCCTCATCTTCCTCTCTCTAGAAAGTGAGAGGCCAGCAGAACAGGAATGAACAGTGGTGACAGGACCAGTAACCAGGTACTTCTTAAGTCCTGTGAGAGGATGCTCATAGGTGTGCTCATAGAAGCCCAGAGAGAACATTCTTTCCCGAGATGTTTTGAGGATTAAGTGAAACAACATATAGGAAGATACCTGGGATGGTAGAAACCTAAGAGACGTTAGTTTTCTCTCCTCCTCCTCAGCTGGACAAGACCATATTCTTGTCAGGCCTGTGCGATGTCTGTACTTTCTCCTCCCCCCTCGCTGCTGTCCTCACTGTGGTGGGTTTGAATCGTACTCTATTTCAAGGCATCTTGCTTTCTTCATCTTCTCTAGGAACAGTTTCCAGCCTCTAATTGGAAATGATGTTTTTTCTTACCTCAACCATTTATTTACAGACAATTCACAAATGATGCTGTTTAATACTTATCACTAAAGTAATGCACCTCAATCAGAACTGTACAAATGAACACCTCATGAATGCTGCTTTGATTTGGGCAACAGTGAGTATGAGAACAAAAGAGAAATAATGAAGCATTTTCTCAGCATTCATTTGAATTATGCCCTTAGGCACTGTTGATGAAAAGAGAACAGAAATCAACTTTGTGGTTTGAATTAAAAACTTGCTGGAATAGATCTGTTCACACCATGAAACTGAGACTCTATGAAATGGTTCCTAACTTCTCCTCCAGATAATCCCCTAAAGACAAATGAATATGTTCCCTGAAGGTGTGGGGATACTATCAGTTAAAAGCACCAAGTTTGTTAGTGGCTATTAGTCTATCTTAAAAGCCTTTTGGAATTTTGGTTTCGAGTCCATGGTCAGTGCATTTTTGTTTTCGTAGGAAACAATATTGTCTACCCATATCATCAGGTAGCATTGATAATCTGGAAAAAAGAATCCTATTTCCCTGGAGGTGTAAAGCAGACTCTGAAACAACCCTTCATACCATCTGCCTGCCCTCCTCTCTCCATGGTCTGTGTACAAACCCCAGCTGAGAAACATAGTTCCCTTCCATAAAGGAGGAAACATTGGCGATAGAGACATTTAAAACATTTGCTTTATTCTTACAAAATTGCGTGACTCCTCCCAATTCCAGAGAACTACAAGTAGTACACATGGCAAGGTGAAGTTGCTCTAGCCATAAAGGGAAACCTCTCCTACTGCATCATGAAAGATTCAAGCCAGTCATCAACTGGAAGGAGCCCAAATGCCATAGAAAATAACAGCCAACTGGGGATGCAAGACCAGAGTCACATCACGCTAGAAGAAAAATGGAGAATGACCGCACCTATGAGCACCCTCTCATAGGACTTAAGAAGTACCTGGTTACTGGCCCCATCACCACTGTTCATTCCCGTTCTGCTGGCCTCTTACTTTCTAGACTTACTAGCACCGATGGCATTGTTCACATACAATATAAAGGAAATCATTTTTGTAGGAAGTCAAAAGGATCTCAAACCATAAAACTTGTGGTTATTCATTGCTAAGAAGCAATGGCTCCAGTAAAGCTACATGATCTGAATTTATGTGTTTTATTAGTTTGTTAGAATCTCAGAGAGAGGAAAAGGTGTTGTCTCTTTAAATAATAAAACAAAACAAAGCAGAAAAAAACCCTAAATGAAACAGTTTACATCATGAGACATCAACAACAATGGAGCCCAGAGACACAGTGTCTTCCTTGGACAAGGGATTTCCAGCCACTGGGAGGAAACGGAGAGGTGCATCAAGGCCGGACGCTGGAGGGCAGAGTGGAGGAATGACGTGTGGGACACCACCAAGCTGTCTAAGGAATGTCACTGCAGAGAATGGAGCCAGAAGGTTTGTATGGGGTGTTTAATACTTGTATGTTTACCTGGCAGCTAGGAAGAAGTTGAAATCAGATTAGAGTAGGAGTGACATGGGGCTGTCTACCATATCTTAATAATAACCTACCACATGTCAGTTATGCTTAAAATGCCCAGGACTCATTGTCAACATCTCTTCTATAAGATATATTTGAATTTTAGTTAATTAATTTGAATTACAGTTCAAACCAGACATTTAGTCATCTTGGTTTGATCTTTGTGCTCTGCTAGGAAGTGAATCTGACATTCCTGGGGAGAGTCTGGCATCCCAGTAGCTTCACAACCTTGACTAGATTTGCTGGGGGTGTGGAGGCTCAGGTCCAGCACATATGAGCCAATGGGGAATAAACAACGTGGGTTTCAACGCATAAAGTGATTTGTAAAAGCCAGGATATAATGACCACTGCTCAGTGAGCACCAGTTTCACACAGACCCTCAGCTAAATACTTTAGAAATACTATTTTTACAAGTCCTCATAGCAATGCTATAAGGTTGCATATCCCCATTTTACATATGGAAAAAGCAAAATTGAAATCTGCAGGTGAGCGGCTTGCCAGGCTGTAAATGGTGGGGCAGCGTCAGGTCTAGGTCAGCAGGAAACCGAGGCCAACGCTTTGTCCCGAACACGTTGCTATATTTCCTCCTGGAACTGGTCAACATCCGCCTTGCTTCAGGATACAGCAGAGCTTCAGAGGGGAAGGACCATTTTCATGACCCAGGTCCCAAAAAGTTGACTGAAGAACTGACAGAATGGGGAAGCATGTTGTCAAAGAACAAAAAACAAGTAAAGCAAGCAGAATTTTGTCTTAGCTTAGGCCGGCTCATCAAAGTATCACAGACTGGGTGGCTTAAACAACAGAAATGAATTTTCTCATTGTTCTGGAGACTGGAAGTCCAACATCAAGGTGCTGACGGGTTAGTTCTGGTGAGGTTTCTCTCCTTGGCTTGCAGATGGCTGCCTTCTGGCCGGTGCTCACACGCCTCCTCCCTGTGCGCTCTCGGGCTGTCTCTTCCTCTTCTTATGGGGACACTGATGCTATTGGATCCGGGTCCCGCCCATATGACGTCATTTAACCTTAATTACTTCTTTAAATGCCCTGTATCTCCAAATACAATCACTTTGGGGTTAGGGCTCTAACCTACAATTTTAGAGGGGACACGGTTCAGTTCATAGCAGGCTATAATAAATAAAAAGGATTAGGAGATTTAAAATAATGCTGGTGACACTTTTTCTTTTGCTAGAGATTATTTTTCTGGGAGGTATTTGTACTTGCCAGTGAAATTATGTAATTTGGTTTAAGATTACACAAAATGATTAAATATGACATGCAATTTTTCATCCTTCAAACTGTCAAAAAAATTTTTTTAACTTGATTGTTGTTTTTTGCCAACCAAGTTTCTGATATAAATTGTTAATTTGCATTGCACTAATTTACATTCCCATCTAGAGGGTATAATAGTTCTGTCTTTCTTAACATTGGATAAATCTGGATATTGTCAGATTTTTTTTTTCCTAAGTTGAAGGGTAAACAATTGTATCTTGTTCCTTTTGGTATATAACATTTATTTTTTCTGTAGTCACATCTGTCCATCTGTCTGTTTTCTGGGTCTTGTGTCCTTTCCTCATCACAAGATTATTAAAATATTTTCTTATAAGTTTTTATATTTTTAGAAATTTCTTCTTCTGTCTTCAGCTCTGATTCATTGGGAACCTATATGGGTTCATTCCCTAAATTAAGGGCCCCTGAGTTATGTAGAGGTCAATAGTGCTAGGTCTGCAGGAAGACTACGGGGTGTGAGTGCCAGCTGTACCCTGTACTAGTTGGGTGCCACCCAGAAAGTTACTTTATTGCTCCATGCCTCAGTTTCCACAAGTGTATGATGGCAATCCAGTAGTTTTTACTGATAGAGCTGTGTGTTAAATGAGTGAATACATGACCGCATAGTGTAAGAGGATATGCATGAGTGTTGGTGTAACATAATAGCACTAAGAGCAGTGGTGCATGCAAACCCTTACCAGCTCACTTCTCAGTGCAACCACTTGCTACCGAGGTAGAAGTAAAGTGTTTGCAGTAGTGCCTGGGGCACTGATTCTTTGTCACCTGTTCTTGTCTTCTCTGGAATTTTCAGTAACTTTTATTTGTTCTTGGTGTTATGAGTTCCATGATGATGAGTCTTGGGGTGAGCATTTTTTCAGACTTTATGAGATTTTTTCAATCAAGGAACCAAGGTCTCTCATTTCTGGGAAATATTTCTGAATTATTATTTTTTGTTAGTTACTTCCCTTCCCCATTTCCTCTATCCTCCTTCCCTGTCTCTCTTTCTCTCTCTCCCCTCCACTCCCACACTTCTGTTGTCCTTTTCTAGACCACCTATTATTTATGTTTTAGTGCTGCACTGATCTTGTAATTTTCCAGTCTTTTCTGTTTTTGCTGCTTTACTTTGTGGAAGTTTTGCAATTTGCTTAACCTTATCTTCCAACCTTATTAAATTATATTTAAAAAATTATACTCCTCTAATTTTAATTTATAAAAGCTTTTCTTCTCCCTTTCCTTCCTTGCTCTCCTTTTTTAATATACAGTCTTAAACTTATTATTAATAGTGGCATTTTCACCCCCAAAACTATGGACCTTTTTGCTTATTTCGTAAGTAGACATCTAGATATTCTTCACTCTTGTCTTTAAAAATTAGAATTGTTTGAATGGAAAAAATGCATAACATTTAATTTTATGTAGTTACTAACCAGCCTACATTTATAAAGAGACAAGTGGGTTAGCAATAACATTCTAACACTGAAAAATATCAAACATAATGTAGTTTATACTTTAATTTGCCTTCAAAATGGTTTAATTTATATAGAATATAGAATTATATTTTTGATACAGAATTATATTTTTAATAACCATTTCATAAATTCTCTAGAATAAGAATAGTCTTATATCTGTTATTCTGGTTGATGTAGCATTCATTCCTGTTGTTTGCATTTAATTTCTCTTGTATTCTAATTACCTACTGGGATATTAATTTTCTACAACTGTGATCTCTTTCAAAACTTTTAGCAGAATTAATTTTACTAACTGTGGAGTTTATAAGCAATCTGGCAGCCAATAAAATAGCACATATTAAAATGGAATAACCTAAGTTGAAACATAATATAATATGAGGAGTACAGAGTACATGAAAGGGAAATTAATTACTATTCATCAACAAGAGGAATGAGAAAATATTATATGATGAAAAAATCAGATGTTTAGTTTTTGAACTATAAACATTTCATTAATCTTTTCAAGGGTTGTAAAATTTTAAATATAAAATTAATAAAAACAATTCTTTATTGATATATCTTTGTTCCCATTTTTGAACTGTTATTTGTAGATAGCTTTAGCAATCAACTAACTATTTAAGATCATGAAGTAGAGGACTCTCAGTTCAGGTAGAAATCTCCAGAACTATATAATTTGAGGTCTTTGAGTAAATTTACTAAAAAGTCACATTAATTTCCTACAAATCAATAACAAGAATATATATCAGCCGATCATCCCTAAGAGGATGTCTTAAGGAGGAAATGGAAAATTTTATTGGCTATAATTCTTTTCTAAAAAGTTTAATGCAAAGAAACAGTTTTCCATGAGAATGGGACTTCTCTACAAAATATATAATCAGAGATTTGAGTTACAACAGAAATATTACAGAAAGAAATTACTTAATCTTACATAAGTTTACATAGAAGGAATGTTTGCAAAAAGTTTAGACTAAATATGAGGAAATTTAATTAAATTGTTTAAAATTTATTATCAGTTTTTCATATATTGTAGCAGTTTTATTCGGCAAGAGATATAAAGTTAAGCTTGAATTTAGTCTGAGAACTTCTGAAATCAGTTTGATGATTATGTGTCAAAAAATTTGCTGGGATCTTTACAAAAATCTGATTTCTCATCTCATTCTGTGTAGAAGTTTATCTAGGGCTTTTCCTTCTAATAGCTGACTAGGTTGACTTTTCAGAGATCTGGGAAACATTCTGATCATCATGAAAAAATTTTGTCTTCATATATTTGTACGTATTTCCTTTGTTGATATAAAACCACAATGCCCAAATGGCCACAGCTTTCATACTCTGTATCTCATCATTCTGAATTAGGTCTTTCTGATGCTGATAATGAAATATAAAAATCCAAATGGCAAGTGGTAGTGGATGAAATTGGGAGGTAGAAAGGGGACATGTCTTGGAGAGATTGTTATACCCTACTTAGCAGACTGGATATATTTTTTAATAGGTGACAGGAACTTTTAAATTATTTAAAGGAGGTGAGTAATTGGGTCAGATCTGTTGTTTGAAAGCTCACTCAGTGGGACAACAGAGGAGCTATTCCCAGTCCTTTTCAACCATAATGTATCTGATGGATAAAATTTAGCCACGGATAGAACAATTTCCCATGAAGGGCAACTGCAACAATACAAAGAAGCCTCTGGTTTTTTGTACATTTCCTAGGGTTTACTTATAATTCTTCCCCATGTTCTCCATCTACTCAGTGTTCTTCCAGGTCTGTGAGGGAGTTGGAAACTGCTGGTACTGATCTAGTTAAGAATGAAACCAGAAGAGTTGGTGTGCTGGGGTGTTGAGAAGTTCACTCTCACTGAGAAAGACTGACAAGTATTTCTTGGTCTAAGTGCAGTATTCTAAGTTTTGAATTATACAATCAATAAACTATTTAGTAATTTCAGAACCTGGAAATCTGAAACCTAGACAGTCTTCTTGCATTTCCTGGTGAGTCAGTATTGCCGTGTGTCACTAGTAGCATTGTCAACACCCAGGTAATAGAGGTAAGAGACCTGAGATTCACGAAAAAGGAGTCAAGGAGTCTAGGACAAAGGAGGGATTCTGTTGACATTTCTGCTATTTTATGAGAAACTACTGCAAAAGAATCCAAATAACTTTTTGACGTGGGAGTTGCAATCTTATTAGACATTGTATTATCATTGTACCCAGCAGGCAGCAATAAAAGCCATCATCTTAACCCCTTGTTAGTTTTTAATTTTTAATTATTTTTATTTAACTCTCTATGGAAGATTGAAATACACTTTTATGAGTAATTTTTCATATTAAATACTACTGTCAAAAGTCTAAAATTGTCTGTTTAGCATAATTGCCCCTTTACAACATCATGTTACTTATACTGATTTCACTGAAAACAGGCATAGCATGAAGGGGATTGACTGAGGCCAGTCTTTTAACTCAATGTAATCAAACATCAAGTATCAGAGTGTCTGGTTCTTAGTGAAACTGGTCAGTAAGATTTTCTGAGCACTGACAATGTACCAAGAGGGGTCAGATGTTTCAGTTATGTTGATTTATTTAGTCCACCTGGAGTTCTACATGACTCCTGCTCCGATTTTCTCTCTTGGGTATACAGACACTGACATGTAATTCAAGATGTGTGCCTCAGTTCTCTTCTTCACTGACTCCAGAAGGTCATTCTCCCCTACAGTTACCACAGTGGTCAAAGAAAAAGTCATGATTTTGCAAACAAAAACATATATTATAGGCAAGTGGTTCTTATATATTTTCTATCCTTTTAGTTCCACAGTTTTCTTGGTTTTCAAAAGAGCACAGGATAATCTGAATTATTTGTATTGCATATTACTTGGCTATGAGATTATGGATATTCACTATTTTTTCCCCAAGGGTCTATATCCTTTATGTGTTTTATTTCCATTTCATAACTGTAAAAGTCAGAAATGTTAGTTTTTATCCATTGCTAATTTTTATATTTAACAATCACTTAATAGAATAGGATGCCAAATCTTTGAAAGTAATGATCAATAGATAAACACTCTGGATTATTCTTGGATTATGTCCATGACAATGAATTGGCTAGTGTTACTAAATTCACTCTTGTTCACTCCTGCCATAGAACATAAAAATATTTGAATGTAACCATTTATGTTTACATAGTTAGTAACATTGAATTAATGTAAATTGGTAAATCATATAAAAGTTAAATTTTTTACATCTGAATTAAGTCAAAGACAGCACAGATTTATGTTGGCTTATGTCTTTATGCCTGTATACCTGTACATAAGTATCTGTAATTCTATCAAATTAAAACATTCTGGTACTTGGAAGTTTGGTTAGTTCTTTGGAGAAACATAATAGTTTATTTTCTTATTTAATTATGTATGAAAATAAATTACAGAGACCTTGAAAAGTAAGGGACAAAAATCAACATTATAAAACACTAGAAAGAAATTTAAGAAAATAGTTCGAATTGGGAGATTTTTTTCCTAAGTACCAAAGCAAGTTGAAGTTAAAGCAAAGGGTCATTTGTCATTTTTGACACCAAGTCTAAAAATCACATCCTTCGTTTCACTCCTCTAAAACTTGACAGCATTCAGTCCCGGGGAGCCTCAATTTTCATGGGGCTCTGCCAGGGAGGGTGGTACCAATCTCTTTCATTAGCTGCCAATTACATGTTAACCCTTCAGCCAGGGTTCACTGAGGGGTCGTGACAGTAGTGGTGGGTGGGCATGAGGTGGTCAGAAAACTACTTCTCTTAAAAAATTTAAAGGCAACTTTGTTTTACTTAAGCCGTGTCTGCCCGATGTGAGTATATTTCCCATTTTGTTGCTCTGGTTCCATTTCTTTGTGTCAGGTTGGTGGCACTACCATGTAATAATGCAACTTTCTGCTCTTCAGTCAGATATGTTTTGACCTAAAATGTCATTTTTTTTTCTGTAGACAGCTCACTCCAAACATAAATCCAGTCAAGTGACAATGAAAGTTAGTGGCGAGGTGTAGCAACTGAGACAAAGGCCACAGGTTCGCGTGGGAGCTACGAGTAGAGCTGTAGAAAGAAGGTCCCCGGAGGGCAGTAAAAGGAAAGAACAGTCCTGCTTCACAGTTAGTTTCTTCCTCTTCCTCTTATTTTCCTTTTTCTCCTCTCCTTTTTCTCATTCATAGCACTTTTCAAACAGATTGAAGAAAGCCAGTTGTTGGCACCAAAGATGAAAACTGCCACTATTACATTTTCAAGTTTTCTATATTCTTGTTACTTTATATTTTTCATTTTATATATTTTAATTATACATTATGTATACATTTTATATTATATATATATATATATATATATATTTTTTTATCCCATATTTTCAAGGTATGTGTCAGCTTTAGGAACACTGCCCTGAGGTGGGAGTCATTACTACAAGCCCGCCTGAGTGGCCGCAGGGTCACCCATGTTTGGTCTGAAGTCAGGTTCAGTCGCTTCATAGCTGTGTGCACCATGATAAGCTCCTTAGCTGCTCCAAACTTCATCACCTGTAAAATAAGCTTGACACCTCATGTGTGAGCATTTAATGGGATGGTGTGTGTGAAGTTTCTAGCACAGGATATTACATTTAGTAGGTACCCAATAAATAGGGGACTAATACTACACAAATTTGGCCCTATGAGTTTGGTACTAGTATTATATGAATTTGGCCCTATCAAACAGGTCCCATTTCCTTTAGTTGGGAGGGAATTAGAAACAAAATTAAAGAGAAAAGTTTGGATGCATAAGAAATGTATTCCTCCGCATTGTGAAAGAAATTTCTGGGAGGCCTGAGCTGGAGGTGGGACCTTGAGTATTGCTGGTATTGCTAGGTTATAGACCTTATGTGGCTTAAGCCTTGAGTGGAGTTACAACATTTGAACATTTAAATGGAACAAGACTGAAATGGCCAAACACTATGTCTTTTAGAAATTTTGAAGGGAAATTGTATGTGGAACACGGGAAAATGTTAAAGAACATATCTCTGGGTGTGAGGGACTAGAGTTTGAGTCCTTGTTCTATAACTTAAGCCATAGGTTCCTCTTCAGCTGTAAAATGAGAAAAGTACTAGTAACTACCCCAGATTTATGAAGATTGAGATGTATCTAAACCAATGCATAGACTACATCGCGATCTATTTCATTAACCTTCAGTTTGCTTAACTTTTATTTAAGATTTATTTCTGGATATTGTTTACTAAACAACTAGGTTTTGACAACTTGAAGAGATTTTTTTCCCCCAAAACAGAGGGCAGAAAGTGAGTTAGTTTGGAGTTTTTGGCTGGGGAAGCCCAACTGCTGGGGACGTGAGAGCTGCAGGATTCTCTGTCACCTATAGACAAAGAATGAGAGGCTTTTAAAATGAGGAAAAGCTTGGGCTTCTCCAACTTGGCCTTCATCAGTTGGATAGGAGAGCACGACCAGAAACCAAAATTTTTCTGTTATGGAGAAGCAGCATTTCAGAACTGAACCCATCATTCCTCCCTGCCCTCAGAACTTCCCTTTCTCTTGTTCTTACCATTTCATCAACTAGCACCTGTCAACCTAACAGCCATGTCCGAGAAGCCGGGCTCCCCTCCTGTCATTGGTCATCATGTCCTGTAGGTTCAACTTCCTTAAAACCTCTTGAATCCATTTTTCTTTCATGCTAGTAATAAAGGTAGTAATACCTCTCCTTTGAATTTCTCATCAGGTTTATGGCTATAGCCACCTGGTCTTCCTGACAATTCCGTCTACTTTCCTCTCATCAGTTTTTGCCAGAGTGATTATGAACATCTCTCCCCTCTACACATTTTTAGGATAAATGCAAACTCCTTAGCATAGCCCTGAAGGTTCTCTCCAGTAAAAATCTATGTAAACACATTGGTTTTGCATACAAACATGGTATCAAGGCAAAACTTCCAGGACTTCCTTTTAACCAGATTGTTACCCTTAAATTCTTTCATAGGTGTATGTGTCAACATTTTGGAACTACTTGAAAAAGTCTTGTGATTTGAGTTCGGCTTACATCTCTGGCTCCCCTCTGTCCAGTCTCTGTCTCATACCCTCTGCTCTAACAGCCTCACTTTAAATGCACTATAGCTCCTGGAGAAAGCAGGCTCTCTGAGCCATGGGAGGGCCTCCACCCTCCATGTGCACCTTCATTGACTCTTGCTAGGCTAAGTCCTATTTTTTATTTATGAATTCATCTAGAAGCATCCCCACTGTATCACCCAGTCCAAGTGAAGAGCTCTTCACTGTGCTTTCTTAATACCATCTGCACACATGCATCTCATCTCTTAACACTTTGTCTTTGTGTCTCCTCTATGAGCTTATTCTGAACTTGAGGAAAGGAAACTTACTTTTGTGGTTTGGGAGCCTTGCAAAATGCCAAGCTCACAGCAGACACTCAACAAATATTAATGGATAAAACTATGAAAAATGCATGCACCAGCTCGCTCCTGTGTGCAGATAGCCTGGGACACAGGGAGAAATCCAGCTACTCAGATATTGCCTTGCTCATCTTTGATGGCCAATAATTACCTGTTGAATCAAAATAATTTAATTATGTGGCCTGTTCCAGGCTAGTGGGAAAATGACAGTCCTTTTAAAAATGAACGTTTAAATAACAATGCAAGGCAAAATGTGATGTCAAATGTATGCTATAGGTATAAATATGAGAAGAAGAAAATGATTATTTTTAGCTTCATTTTAATACACTGACTTCAACAAATGTAGCAATTTAAAAGATATTTAAATCTAAATGTGGGTTTAGTGAGAAAATGAGGATAAACGACCCCAAAGGGCAAATTTGCTGGCAGATGACCCTCCATGAGCCTCTTGCATGTTTGCCTGCTTTGTGAGCAGAGGCACTAATGGCCTTTGCTCTGGATTATGTTTTCAAGGATATTTGTAAAGCCCACAGCCTTGGAAGATGGAGGCAGTGTTTCCCTCTGGAGCAAAGGGAAGATTTGTTTGGTACAATGAAGATAACATATCTCTCTGGGGCAAAATTCAGGTAGGATTACTTCCCCTTATAAAATATTGGGGTTCCCTAAACTTGAGGTTCTTCTCCTATAACACAGTGTACATGTGGAAGGGTCACAGGACCATCATTGTCCCACCCTGTGGGAACTGGGATTCAGGAAACCAGCATAAATGCTGATCCTCTGGCTAATGCACTGAGTAATAAAACACCCTTAGTCTCTGACTCATGAGTCTTACGTCTTCTGTCAGCATCCATGAAAGTGTGGCAGGCTAACTGGCTAGCTTGCACGTAGAGTAAAATCTCTGACCCTTCATGGTTCTTGACAATGTTAATAAACAGTGATTTTAAGGACAGTGCCCTCAAATTTTTGTTGAATTTCACATTTACTCATTATTTAGAAAGAGTGTGCTGTTTCAATGAAATCCTTCCTTATCTGAAATATACATATAAGAAATTTATATGACCAATAGGACAGTTTCCCAGAGAGAGCTGAGTAAGTCCAGGATACATACATGAGAAAGAAAGGATCAACATGGATGTTTTCATTAGAAAACAGAAAATTAGACAAGTGGCCTACCACTCAATTTCATAGAATTGAAATAATTATTAATCAAAATTAATTTCAAAGACAGTCTGTTTACTTGAGAAAAACTATCTAAATTATTTCTCATAAGGCAGAGATATTTGTCGCTGCTATTGTTTTGATGGGGAAAGGCATTTCTTCAGTTGTTTTTTTTTTTAACAATAACATGCTGTCAACATAATGACGAAATGGGAAAAAAATCAAAGAGCTCATTTGATTTTCACAGGGAAGAAAGAAACATTTATTTTAAGACAAACACAAAGTAGAGAAAATGACTGATTCCTGTGGTTTTAGAATGAAGGTTTTATCCTGTTAGAGCTTTTGTTTAAAAAAAAAAAAACAAGTGAAGCATGCTTTAATTCTGAATATGGAAAATTGTTCCCATAGATTTGCTGCTCCTTAAAATTGCTCTAACAGACTTGCTACACTACAATAGAGTACTTTAAAGACAGAAAATAAAGAGATTGCAAGATAAATAGCTTACAAGCTGTGATAGTTAACAGTCAAATGATGATTCACTGGCGAATCTCTTATCAGAGTTCTTTTGTTAAGATAGTTTCTTTTTGTCCCCTGTGATGGACAGTTGAACTGAACAGAGAAGCAGTCATAGTGTATTTTAGAATATTCTGTTAGGATGTGTGATGGAAAGCAGAGAAATGTGGTCCACACAGGAAGGGTGGTGCAGGGGCTTTGAGAACAAGTTGAGAATCAGATAACTTTCGATTACTGACTTGCCTCACGATTCTAGACCATTTTAACCACCATGTGTAATTTTCACAGGATGGTTGATACATGATTCAACTGACAAAGCTGTGTTAATGTAATAACTGAAGGGCCAATGATTATGTTACTCTGATATTTACAAACCTTCAGATGATTTGGCTTTTTAGTTTAATATCAATAGGTTCTGGTGATGTTTACATATTGCATCTGTATGTTTAAATGTACAATATTGCACATCTTTAAGTTTCTGAATTGAAAGACACATGATATAAAAATGGTAAATCAAAGGTTAAACATCCCTCCTACTCTTCATTCTTTATGCTAATCTGTGTACCCTGTGAAGCTAATCCAAGTGCAGAGGCAGCTTGGGTCTTGCTTGCCATGCACTGAATTGTGTATTATTGGGAAAAACTTACCAATGACTTGCATAATCATGCATGGTATTCTGCCATTTGCTTTCTACTGACAATCACTACTTTAGAAAGATTCATTTATGTCTGCATAAGTATAACATAAATATATAAAATATAATACTAAAAAATAAAAATAAATAATACAATATAAAAATGTATAAAATATAAAATAAAAATAGTATATGTATTTTTCTTTGTAGTAGAAACTGCAAAGCATAATAATTTTTTTTTCTCATTCGGATACCTGAGATGTGGGATATTGGTATGGGAATTAGAGTAGGGTTCTAGTTGGTGGCTAGGATCATTGCCTGAAATCCCATTCAGTCTCTGGGACTGTATGTTTTGGAATGAAAAATAGATCTTGGACAAGTTGCAGTGAGTTCCTGAGGAAGAGACTATTCATGTGTTCTCAAGCCAGGATCACTGAATTCTGAGGGGCTGCTTGTTTGATAAGCAATAGCGACATTTTGGATGATTTGAAAATCTGCATCAATGAAATAATTGTCTAGAGTTTTTTCTTCATTTCACCCATTGAGAAAAATACCTGCTGAAATAGATAGCTATTATCCTCAAACTAAGATAAGGATATGGGTCGAACTGAGTGACACTGGTTAAATTTAGAAATATGTGGAACTCTGCAAAAGCAGCAGAGAGACAGGAGTTTACTTGGGTGAAGAGGCAACTGCCAAGTGTCCCACAATGTCTTGTAAGAATAGTCCTGTTTCTAGAATAACACGCAGACATTCTCTGATACCAACACTAACAGTGGCAAAAACAAAACTCCCTTATATGTGTGTAAGAATTTTTTTTCAGAATATCTTTGTACGCATGGCTCATTGCACCCTTCTGGTTGCCTTGTAAGGGGAGGCCAGAGAATTACTGCTCAGATTTCACTGGCGATATCTGGAGGCTTGTGTGACTACTAGCGATTATGCCAGATGCCAGGCTCATGACCCTTTTGAGGCTTCCTTAGGTGACCGGCCAAGAGGTGGCCCCATCTCTCACGTGGTGCCTGGCAACCCTCTGCAGGGTGAAGGGAGGGCTCAGAAGCCAGGATGGTCATTCCACACGTACACCTGGCACAGTGCCAGCTGGTTATGCAATCAAACAGTAATCTAGGTTTTGTAGGTGTGATTGAAGACAGTATATAAATAGGGGGATTATCCTGGACAATGCAGGTGGGCCTGATTCAGTCAGGTGAAAGAGGGAAGGCAGTGTTGAGGATTTCCTGGTGAAATTGCCTGGGGGCAGCTGCTTCGGGTCCTGCCCTAGAAGCCCAGCCCGCTGCTCCTCATGCCTGGCCTGTGGGTTTCCGGCTTGTCCAGCGAGCTGCACAAACACGTAAGCCAATTGCTTTCAATATCTCCTAATATTTATCTCCTGAGGCTCCGAACTGTGTGCCCACAGAGCTATTTGATGAAGCCCTTACCCTGGATGGGAATGCTCTGGAGCTAAGGCTTTTAGGATATAATTAAGGCACATGAGGTCATAAGGGAGAGGTCCTAACCAGACAGGACTGTGGGCCCACGGCTAGAGGATGGTCTTTTGCAAGCCAGGAAGAGACCTCTCCCCCAGACCCAGCCCTGCCAATACCCCGACCTCAGACTTCCAGCCTCCAGAACCCTGAGAAAATAAATTTCTCTCCTTGTAGCCACTCAGTCTATGGTATTTTGTTACGGCAGCCTAAGCTAAGACAGAACTGACTGTGCTAAATTTTTTTATTGATGTTAGAGCCAAAGACCTTTAAGGACCATTTTTTATTATTCTCTTTTCCCTTAATTAAGAAGAAAACTGAAACTTTTTCACTAAATAAAGATGGAACACATCTGAAAGGGTCAGTCGTCCTGATCACGGACGAGTTGTCAGGTCAGGACAGGAGCGTTCGTGCAAGGGCTGGCTGCGGGACTCGTGATGAAATGAGGAGCAGACGAAGTGGACTCTACAGTCAGAGCTGAAACCCATTCTGCAAGAACAGTTAAAACATTACACCTTTAAAAGTTTAAGTCTGCACACCCTTGGGTATTTCTTAACGCTGTGAGTCTACTTACTACTTCATGGGCCAAAAAGGGTGTGTGAGAATTTTGCTCCTTGTAAGTAAAGCACAGGAGGCAGTTTCCCCTTGGAGTCTTCCCAGGTTCTTCAGGCAGATGCTGGCACAGCCTTTGCTGAGATGCCCTCCCCCGCTCCTGCTGGGGGTCTTTGCAGCAGCCCTGGCCTGGCCCCCCGAAACCTGTTTGCCTAGCACAGTGCTCAGGAGCCGTGGCACTACCAGCAGCTCCAATCTGACCTCCTCTGACGGTGACAAAATTTAAGGCACACTACAGGGCTTGCCTGCGGACTGATTTGGGTTAAACCCTGTTGTCCTTTAACTGGAAGTCATTCAAAGGCCTCAGATTTTGCATTTTTCAAACAGGGAATAATAGTAACACCTACCTCATGGCTTAGCCTAAGTAGGAAGTATTTGTTACAAGGTAACAAGTAAAGGTTTTTCTGCAGCATTTACTCCTGTAAATGTTCTATACCTATCAGTTGTTTATGTTTATTACCAGGAAGATTCCCCCAAGGTACAAATCTCTGGACATTCTGGTCACAAAACATAATCTCATTCACAGTAAATCTGCTTTGGGCTGTGCAGTTACTGCACTAGTTTGCTCATGGGGAAGGGGTCCATTTATAATGACGTGTGTGGTCACAACTTCCCTTATGCACAGTTCCTGTTTTGGGGAAGAGGACCACATTGCACAAGAGATATAAAAGGGTAAATTCTGTTGGCAGCGAGTCATACAGGAGCAGCCACTCTCCCTTCAACGTCCAGCACGTAAGATCTGGAAAGGGGCCTGGCAGTGCCCTAGGCTTTCATGTCTGGAATTTGATTCTTCAACCACACAAATCAGGGGTAATGGTGATGAGGGTGGTGGGGGTGGTCTTCTAGATCCAGGAGCTTCCTTTATCTTTTAAAAAATATCACTCAATGGAGGTGAATTAAGATGTCTGATGTATTTCTAAAACTGGTATTGTTATCAATATATTTGGCTCTATTCCTTTTCTAAATCATATTTTATTTTTGGATAACAATTGTATCTATACAACTAGTATTCATAAATCCTAGCAGACGTAAGACATAGGATACAAAATACAATCAGGTAAGTTTACAACTATGAAGATTATTTTTCACACAAGTATATTTAATCAATGAAACAGAAAATGAGACTAAAACAAAGAATTTTAACCAAATATTGAAAAGCCTCAACTTATATGTACATATATCTATATCTGTCTGTCTACCTGGATAGAAAGATAAGATCGAACCCTATGAAATGTTAGTTTTTAGGTCACAAACTGTAAAGTATCATAAATTCCATGGAGGTCAGCCTAAAATACATATATACAGAACAAAGAAAAATGTGATAATGATGAGGTTTTCTGTCACCTGTCACTTCATTTGTTTGTATTTAAATGATTTATTCCCACAACTGTACTCTTAATGTCAAAGCATGACCTTCATATAAACAAGGAGTTGTGTCATACTGACACTGGTGATGTGTCAGACCTTATTCCAAGCCTCAGTTAATTGCTTCAAAACTAAGTTTAGCACTTAACACTATCATATATTACTGTTTTTCTAAGCATTTTTTTTCTTTGATGACTTTGAAATCACAGAAGGCAAGCCTGTTAGTTGCCCTGAGGCAGGGCCATGTGAGGATGAACAAAGGCAAAGGTCGGGGGCTCTCTGTGTCCCTCCTTCCCCGAGTCCCAGGCTCAGGTATCTGTATGGCCAGAGAATTTCCCCTTAGGGGCTTCAGCTCTTCCGAGCTGAGGAGTGGCCTCCCTCCCTCCTTCATTCCTGTTTTCCCTAAGGGCTGCCTCACCTTCCCCGGGCTCTGCAAGGTGCTGCAGGGCACATCTCTGCACGTGGCTGGGAAGGGAACAGGGCGGCTAGCTCACTTCCTCTCCTCCTTACAGGTGTCAGACCTGACTGCAGTGGTTGCAAAAGAACTTTTAGGGAAGACAAATGACAACGTCCCAAGCCCCCATTTTACCTCTTTCCTCTTATCTGGCTACTCCAACACTCGTTGCTGCCTCCTGAAGCCAATTGGCTTCATTTACCACAGCACCACTTTTTGCCCCGCTGCTTGCACCCCCCTGCCCAGGTTCAGGGCCGATGTATCCTGAAGAATACACATTTTGTGGTCGTTGCTGTTGAACTACAGCTTTCAGATCAGGAACATCCAATCTAGCTAACTCTTTCACTTCTCTTTCCAGTTGGCATTTGTTTCTTATGGGTGGTCCCTGTATTTTTATCAGCTTTTCTATTTTTATTGGTTTTTCTCAAGGTCACCAAGTGGCAGGCCGTGGTCTGCCCCATCCTTTCTCCTGGGGGGTCCCCTGTCCCCCTGCAGCTCCCAGAGCCCTCCCCCAGTACCTGCCACCCCTGGTCCTCTTCTGTGGTGGTTCCTCCCTTCTGGGTTATACCACCTTGACCATAGGTCACGTGTTTGACCAAACTAGTAATATGTTGGTATATTGCTTTTAGGCTTCACTGTATTTACACATGTAAGTACTTCATTTAATTCTTAAAACAGCATTGAAACATAAGAGGGAAAGTGTGCTCCCATTTAGAACCTGGAGGAACAATCGGAGGAGTTGGTATGAATGTGCTGGGATTATTTGGGCTCCAGTGGGGTCCCAACCCAGATTGCCAAAGTCCTGGTTGTGTGTTTGCTCCCTTCTCTAAGGTCACCTCCATGCTCTGCTTCATGGCTTCGGGACCATCAGATGTCTGATGATAAAGCTTTTCCTATCCACCCTTCTGCCATTTAACCCCCACGAAGAAGTCCAACTCTGCCATTAAAAAAGATGCCACCTTCTCCAAATGTTCTTTAATTTCCATCTAAAGAAAATATCCATCAAGGTTTCCAGAGGGCTTATTTTTTTCTTTTTAATATATATTTTTTGGCTTTGACATAAACTATAATTCTACTTCGACTTCTCCCAAGTCATATTCTATGGGATTAGGAAGACTAGAAATATCAGTGACAGCTCCTAGCTACTCCCTAAGCATCAAGAGTGGTGATCTAGCATCCTCACAGCCTTTCATTCATCATTGCTCCTAACATTCCAACCAGAACTTCAGTTCAATCTGGAAACCCCACTGCAGCAGCTTCCCATGAATGATGTCGATACTTCTCCCTCGTTATGGTCCCGCTGCACTGCCACCCAAACCAAAGGTCGCTATGGATGACCATGAACTTTGGGACTTCCAAAGTAACTTAATGTCTCCATAGCTTCAGTTTCTTCATCTGTGAAATAAAGAAGAGCCCTTGGCACAGGTGTAAGTTTTGAAGTCATGTAGACCTGAACTAGAATCCTGGTCTTTTGACACTGTCTGTACATGCCTTTGATTCTACCTTATCTTCTCAGTCAAGTCAGATGTCCCTTCCTCTATGTTATTTTGGCATTTAGCAGTTTATTCATTGGGTGTCATTGAAAAACCAAGAGTGCATGGGTGCCTTGACCTAGGATTTCTCCTGTTGGTTCTTCAAGCTAGGATAGTGTTGAAATTCAGGTATGTGGCCCCTGTGGAGGTGGATGCTGGGAAGGACTTGTTTGTCAAAGGCCATGAGGTCGTTGCCTTCAGAGCCTCAGAGCTGTCAGCCACCAGCTTGCTGTCGACATCTTCATTCATTGCCATCAGTAACTGTCTGACCTAGGATGCGTGGCCATCCTTCCATTTTGCATGACACTTTGTTCTTAAAGATTTCTCAAGAGATAAAGTAAGTGTGATATGATTTATCTTCACAAAAAAGTCTTTGATAGAGAAGAGACAGTATTATCACTACATTCCCTATTAGCTGGGGCTCATTTAGTTGGTGAAAAAATTGCACAGGGTGAAAGGACATGTTTTGCAGTTGAATTGAGATCCTCAAGATAAAAGCTTGAGGGAAAAGTGATAACTCTGGAGCAATAAACACAAAATTTATTTGGGCCTCTCTGACCACTCTCTCTAGGATTCCGCTGTAACTTTCTCTTTATTCTGCTTTATTTTTCTTTGTAGCATTATCATTTTTTGATATTCTATAATCTATAGCACATGTATGTGTTTTTTCTTTTATCTCCTTTTCTAGAAAGTAGGCTCCATGAAGACAGAAACTTTGTAGGTAACATTGGAAACTGTATATTACATTGGAGATGTTCCATAAATATTTGTTTATCTTGATGAATGACAATAATATTCTTCTTAGGGAAGGCAGGAGTTGTGAAGTTGTTTCTGACTTTGCTGTCCAGCAATGTGTCTTCTTGTCCCTCACAAAACTGGAGAGAGTAAGTCAGAGTTCCTTGGAATTTAATCATCCATCAGAATCATCCAAAGGGTTTGCTAAATTCTGGGGGTCCACCCCTAGAATTCCCAAATCAGTACGTCTTGGGTGGGGGTCAAGAACTTGCATTTCTACCAGGTTCCCTGGTGATGCTGACTGCTGCTCTTTGGGAATCACACTTACAGAACTGCTGACTTACATAACTTCTAAATTCCCTTAAGTTTTAGCCATTTGCCATTGGGAGAACAGGTGGTGGTTACTGTCAAGAAGCTGCCAATAAAACAATGTAGCTTGGCACTCTTGTAATAAACAGCTAAGATGGAGTATGCTTATAATATACCCACAGGCACATCCTGACCGAGTCTGCCTAAAGCTTGATGTAAATCCCATATTGGTTCTATTTTCCATTTGAATATACGATGAACCTGAATGGCTAGTGTTTACATGTTAGAAATTTGTAGAGACATAAGAGCCAATTTGCATGCAATCTGATTCCTGAATGAGCTTGTCACTTAACATAATAATGCTATACAATAACCTGTCTAGTGGTGTGAATCTCCAATTACCTAGCCTGCCTTGTAAAATATTGATCCTTAAGGTTGATGATAATGGGACTACTGTGATTGATAAAAGGGATTTATACTGTAATTCTGGGCATCAGAAAATTCAGCAAAAAGAAATTTATTTGGGTTGTATAGCTTGTTTCTAGTCAGGGCAGCAGCTGCAAAATTTGTTTCTTGCTATTATTCTGCTAGGTTCATGGGTTCTGAGGGAAATAATCCTATTTTCCTGCTTAATAAATACAGGGTAAGCTCATTAATTATATTGAGATTAATGTGGCATTTAGTGCAGAGAAAAGTGCATTGCCTAGAGTATTTGACCTTTTACATTATTAAAAGTTGGAATGGGCTAAAATTTAACATACAGCACAAATCCTAAAATAGAATGAGCATGCTTCTGAAAACTTTTATTATTTTATTCAGCTGCCTTCCAATAAGAATTTATTGGCAGCAAAACAATCTAAGAAAATATAAATAAAATTAATTTTCTAAACTTTGTGGATACCATTAAAAACATCATTTATTATATTAATTATAGTAGAGAAAGTAATTCTCTCTGGTTGGGGCTCTACTAGAGGAATAAAAAGAGCCCAGATATGAAGTCATTTAAATGGCTATAAACAAATTTCAGTTAAAACTTTGAAATACACCCAAGGAATCTTGAAGAAAAAGTAAACAGTAAAGTGTACTATCTATTTTGTCTTTGTAGTACACACATACCTACAGCATAAACTTAGTTTCAGAAACCAAATAATTCATAATTAATGCAAATTGTTATAGTTTTCCTTCCCTTAACAGTAAAATGAAAAGCTTATTTGAAGACCGACACAATTCAGATTACTTTTCTTAATAGTTTATTCATATATTTCTACCCTAAGAAGTTTCAGTTAGGCCTGTCAACCTTAAGCTAAGGTTAATTGTTAATTGACAATTCTCGAACGTTATCATATATACACTTTATATTCGTCCAAGATTTATTTGGAACAAAATCTATTTGGAAAACTCACAGCCTACTTGACATTTTTCTTTTCCTTCCCCACATTTGTATGAGAGGTCTCTTAACCTGTTATGGTTATGGTTCTGTTGAACTATAGAAACAGAGTCAATCAAAATTATGGCACCACCTTTTTTCCTTGTGGCCATTTATATTTAAAAAAGGATTACCTCTGTTTTATTTTTCATGGATTGTGTCATCATTATTCTTATCTATGTCTCATCACTGACTTCTTTCATGAAAACTCAGTGGCCTCAAAGAGTGCCTTATAACCCTTGTCCTCCATTTTCATCCTCCATAAAATGACCTCACAAGTGAAATAAAGCCACCTGCTTACATGCTCGTGAACCTTCATCCTCTGAGATGAAAATACTTTTCTTTGGTAACGAGTTTAACGGCTTCCCAGTATGTACACCTGCATTAGATTATAACCCACAAGTGCCAGAACTCTGTCTCTTTATAGGTTGTGCAAATTCTGACTTACTGATAGCATTTAACCCTAATACTCATTAAGTGAGTGGGTTTCAGGCCACTCCACCAGTGGCCTCTAGTCTGGCAGGGAAAGGACATTATAGAGCTCGTTTCTGGGAGCTGCCCTTGCTTCCACACTGAAGGGACTCACCTTCCTTTCTTAGCAGAAATTTATTTTGATCCTTACCCTGTTGCTAAACTTCTCCATTCTTTATTTTTATCCAACCTGGCAGACATTCCCTTTGGTAGATACCCCTGACCAAAGTCAAGGTGAGAGGTAAATCATGCCATGTAACACCAACACAAAATGGTGGTTTGTATTAATATTTGAGATGGTAGAGCAAGCAGACATGTGAACATGAAAAATCTTGGCTTAAGATTTCCTGAGGAAGCTAAGAAGTCATTTGACTTCCAGGTACAAGATAAATACTGTGTACCTGTGATGGCACACACAGTGCAGTGACTGCAGTGAACAATGCCGTGTCTGGTGTGGGAAAGCTGCCAAGAGAGTAAATAGTACAAGCTCTCATCACAAGAAAAAAAAAATTGGTATTTAATAGCAAAATAAACAAACAAAAAATTCCCAACTATGTGATACTTGCAAAGCCATTAAACAAGAGTCCAGCCTTCTCTAGCACAGCGGTGACCAAAAACGTGTCGTGTTTCCTATGGATTAGCCCGTAACGTAACAAAACAGCCAGTAGCCAGGGCGTCAGGGATGTGGTAATTAATAATGCTGGAACTTCAGTATCTAGTCTGGTGACTGTATTGGTTTCCTATTGCTGCTGTAACAAATGATCACAAACTCAGTGGCTTAAAACAGCACCAATTATTCGCTTGCAGTTCTGGAGGCCAGAGTCTGAAATAAATGTTACTGGACAAAATGACAGCAGTGTCACCCTCCCTCCAAGAGTCTTTAAGGGAGAATCAGTTTCCTTCCGTTTTCCTGCTCCTGGAGGCCATCCTCATTTTTTGGGTCACGACCCCCACCACATCACCTTTCTTCCCTCGGCTTCTCCAGCCAATCCCCTTCCTCCTCTCTCTTCTAAGAATGCTTGAGGTAACTTTAGGGCCCACCTGGATAATCCAGGATGGCCTCACCATCTCCAGATCCTAAACTTAATTGTACCCACCAAGTTCCTTTGCCATGCGAGGTAACACATGCCCAGGTGCTGGGGAGTAAGACACAGAGTGGACATCTTTGGGAGGCATTATTCAGCCCATCACAAGAGCCTTAGACTGAGTAAAAATAGTACTGATATTAATTGAATCGATATTGTGTTCCATGTGCTATTCTAAGGCTCTGAAAACGGAAAAAACTGAATGTTTAGGAGAAAAAATACTGTCCTTGAATCCTTGTATCTTTATGCGTTAAGTACTGTAATTCTCATTTGACAGATGAAGAGAAAGTACAGAGAAGTTAAATGACTTAGCTGAGATCAGAATGCTTGTAAGTGGAGGAGCAGTTATTTGATCCTGAGCAGAAGCCCCTTTTTTTCATCTCTCTCTGCATTCCCCCTCGAATTTTTGGGACTGCAGTTTCATGGTCGATGAAAGGATGTTACAGAACTGGAATGCATTCTCTATTTCAAGTCTTAAAGTATTGTTCTTTCCAAGCCAAGGATGTAAATAAATATATTTTGTCCAGTGAGAAAAATTCCAAAGGTATGTTTGTTGTATTCACAAAACCATTAAACAAACATGTCAAAAGTCATTTATCATGTTCTTTGGAAAAAGAGTAGTGTAGAAAAAATGTCACACACTTCCTGAAGTACAAACTTCATCAGAATATTAGTAATGACCTTTCTGAACTGTCCAGAATGACTGGACAGTTCAGATGTTGAGTTCCACAAATGATAGACATGTGATAATGAGCCACTGTAAAAAAACATGCCCAGGTTTTCTAGAGCCTATTTTCATTAATAATTTTAAAATCTAACATTCTGAATCTGTTTTTGAGCCAAAATAGAAAAAGTCTGGAGAAGTGAAAATATTCATGTGAAACTTTTCCCCTAAATTATCAATTCTGACAAAATAAAGTAACAAAGCTTTCTGTGTTAAAGCAAGCCTATTAGACATGTGTACAGATAAAGTACATTGAGTGAATCATATTTAATAATAGCACTTA
Organism: Smutsia gigantea; assembly: GCA_032199065.1. NCBI lineage: Eukaryota > Metazoa > Chordata > Mammalia > Pholidota > Manidae > Smutsia > Smutsia gigantea. The sequence continues at coordinate 87,800 of JAVSCE010007061.1, forward strand.
ATGTCTTTCCCAGAAACATAATGGGTAATTTCTGAAGCATAAGTGATTTCTGAAAAGAGGAACTAAATGGGGGCAAAATAAATGTAGGAATGATTTAGCTTCTCTGTTATAAGCAGTTTGGAAAAATAATGGGAAGAGCAGAAACTAATTATAATATAGAATATATTTAAAAATCCCATTTAATGAGAAGCCATTTGGTAAGTAAGGGTCCTAAAGAAAAATGTTAAAATACTTCGAAATTAGGGAAATTCATAGATCAGTGTCTCTAGATTTCATTTACTGTTTCACTGCAGTGGAAGGAAGTCAAACTGAAGGGCTCCAAATTTTGTGTTTTTACAGCACATACCCAAATAAAGAAAACTAAAAATAGTAAAAATAACTCTATAAAGATAAGCTGAACCGCAAATGTTCCTTTCCTGCTGATTTCAGTTTGTTGCCTTAAAATTGTATGTGCTGGGAACTGACTCCCAGGCCGTGAAAGGTAGCTATTGTAATGACTTTTATTTGCTTTTCTATGAAAGTCAAATGGCTTGGAGAGCCAAGTTGTGCGGTTGAGGGTAGCGGGTTTCTCAGCTGATGATGTCCCAGACTGGGGCCCCTGAGGTGTACAGTAACTAACAGAAGCCCTGTCATTCAGGGTACCATCGGGATGATGGGCTCTCAGGCGAGGACAGCACCTCAGCTTTATGATGCTGGATCTCCCACAAATGGCAGAAGATGTCTGATTACTCAGGATGCTGATACTGCCTGATAAAACCTTTACACTAAATCCCATGGCCCAAACTTGCTGTTACAATAGTTTCATATGCAGAGTTTTATTTACAAACCGATAATAAGCATCATGATCTTAGATGCCCATCAGTAAAATACTGGAGCTAGTCAACCAATGCTAAGTATATGTATCTTTCTTTTCATCTGGAAGTTGATGGAGAAATACTTCATACCTTTTTCACTTTTTTCCAGCAAGGACAGTCTCAGTGGTTTCAGGATGATAAGGGCTTGTCAGAACCTCTGTGTTGGTTTTTGGGCTCAGAGGCAAGTCAGAGTTAATGTTTTCCTTTATTTACAAAACAAAGTTAGGTGTTCCCAGGTTTAAAATATGTAAGCTTTCTCAGCTAGCTTTCAGTATAATGCTGCTGACAAAAAAAAAACAATCAAGCAAACAAAACCATTGAGGGTGGTGGAATATGACAGAAAGCTGTACAAGTGAACTTTATAGGGTGATGGAAATATTCTATGTCTTGTTTTAGATGGTGGTTATATAAATGTGGTTTCAAACCTCAAAGATCTGAACTTATGATCTGTGCATTTCATTGTATGTAAGTTACAATCCAATAAAAAAATAAATTGCATGGGAAAACAAACTAAAATAAGTTGGTCTATCATATGAATCTATATTAAACTTCAGAGGATAAATTATGAAAATCTGAATCAAGAATTATATTTAAAGGGGAAAATTACATGGGAGGGGCAACCATAATTTTCTAGTTCACAATTACCTACTTTAATAAATATTTGATGAAAGAATGGATGAAAAAGAAGAAATGAATATATAACAGTGGTAGACATGGTTAGGAAATAAAAGGATACTCCACCTTAACTAGTAGAGAGAACAAACTCTATATAATACTATTTGTAAAACAAACCAGAAAATAGTGTAATATAAAGAAAGAAATGTTAATGCAGTTCAAAAAAGAAGGGAATTATATCCAATTGGGGAACAAGTGATAAAGTCTTAGTAGAAGAAGATAACCTATTTACAAAAATTTGCATTAACAATGACTTGCATCAAGTTTACTCATTTATATTCTTTAAAAAAACCAATGCATTAAAAAAAAATTGAGCTATTTTTTTCCTAGCACTAACGAAACAGAAGATTCCTGCCTCTTCTTTTTTGTTATTGTTTATATTCTGCCTTAGTGTATGTGGTGATTTTTTAAAGGTTATATTCATTTCAAGATGTTAACATCCTGAGGCAACATTCTGACGACGTTACGGGTTTCCTGAATGAAAATTAAAAAGCTAGTTGTGAGATCCAACTCAGTAAGTGAGAGGTGTCTTATATAGATAGCATGTGGTAAATAGTTTCCAGATAAAGGGAACAAAAAACATAAGAGAATGGAAGCAAAGCAAGCAATGACACATCCTTTCCTAGTTGTCTCTTTTATTGTTTTCACATCCAATATGCATTCAGTGGGGAACATTATCTGACTACAGTGATGGTGGCATTTCATTCCCATTGAAAGGATACAACTCTTTTCTCAAAGAATCTTAGTAGAATTATATGTGAGCAGTGCCAACAAATAATTTTTAAATCATTTGTCTTTTTCCTTTCAATTGTTGAGAGGGTCACTTGGGGTAGATTTTGTGCAGGCATACGTCATGGGTTTCTAATTATTTTCAGATAAATATGGGTAGTTTTGTCTATCAGGAGGTGAGTTAAAAATTGGAAGTAATAGATAATCTGTGAAATTACTAAATCAGTAGGTGCAATTTCCAGAAAGAGTAATTACTATAGCCCAGCTGAGTCAGGTCATCTGACAAGAACTGTTTTCAAGAATCTTACTAAAAAAATATTCACATAGACTTATAATGGTTTTCGTCCAACTATATACTCTGTGCTCAGGACATCCCTTAGGAGGAGTTACACAGCACCGAAGTGTTTCCATATTCTAAGCCACTGAAAACAGGGCTCCGAGCTTGATGAGCTATTGTATTTGGTTTGATAGTTTGGGATTCTGACTGTGCCTTCCTTCTCTGGAGTAGCATTTAGCTCTGAATTTACCACGTACACTTTCTAAATTCATCACGATAGGGAATTCAACAATTGCCATTGACTTCAACCTTTCTATAAATGTTACTTCAGGAGCAAGATTGGTCTCTCTTAAAATTGATTTGTGTCAAGTATTGTACACAGCATATTCTACTTTTAAATTAACATCTGTCAGGCTGACAGACCTTCCGGACTGACAAAGTTCCGTGAAAGATGGGGCCAACCTCTTAGAAGGCAGGTGTACACATGGAAGTCAATGGACAGAAATTGCTGTCATCTTTGCCAGATCCACATGTTAGACTTACAGATATTAAAATAACTAGACCTGAGTGGGGGCCAAGGAGAACACTGCGAATATCATCACAGCAAAACTCACAGACACAATTTTTCCTTGTGTTCAATGACAGAATTCATGGAGAAACTGTGGCTGTGGATTCCCAAACACTCATATGAAGCCAGCCAAACTCCTCTGTGCACTTTCAGCACCTTTCCTGGAATTCTTCTCATGCCTTCCCATCATCATTACTAGGTGCACCTCGAAGTGACAGGAGTCGTGGGGACCTGTTTCTGCCTAATCCAGTAATTGGGACTCTGGCCACAGCCCGCTTTCCCTACCCTGTTCACTGCCCAGATAATTGCTGTGTTGTTTCATTTCTCTTCTGTCTGAAAGAAACACTCAGGCAGAAAGCTCATTCTTCTAGAAAGTGCCCCAGGCCTTCAGTTACAGGATGATTGGGGTTTATGGTTCAGTGGCTAGCTCGTCCCTACATGGTCCAAGTTGGCTTTCCACAGTTTGATTACTCAGAGAAAACCTAAGCCTGGACAGATAGAGTGGTTTCTCTCTTCTTTCCCACTTGTTAGGAGCAGATAAAGCTTCTCATTAAAGACCTTTGAGTGCAGCAAGACTTTCTATTTATCCTACCTGCCAAAAGGGGAAAATCCCCAAACACGCTGCCATTTAGTGAATCAGTCTGTATAATGAACTAACTTGGCTATGCAGAACAGCTGGCACTTTGCCTAGCACAGTCGTTGCTCAGTAAACACTTGTTAAATGAACACAAGCATTAGAGAACTGGACCCTTGTTCTCACATTAAGCAATGTTGTTCCAAGATTTTTGTCTTTATTTCTACTTTCTCTGGCAATTGGGTCATGCCATCTTTCAGTATATCACTATTAAGTTTTGCAAAGTGTTTGTACACACCGTTTCATAATAGATAGTTCAAAATAGATTCTTAGTTTTACACAAATATCCTCATATCCTTCATCAAATGTTTTGATAAAGGATTTCTACAACTATTGTAAAACATATTCTGAATGAGGTAAATTGAAAGGCAAAACATTTTTAAGCGTAGATGACCTTGGCCATCATCTGGTATGTAGTTTACAACAGAGCTCTACAGTCCAGAGAGAATAATCAACTTGTCCAAGTTTGCTCAAGAAGTTAATGACAGGACTGGGATGAAAACACAATTTTCCGACACCCAGACTGACACTTTACATCATATCTGTCAACAGCATAGGATGAATGTACTGACGAAGAGTAAAATATTCCTCAAGTTGTTTGGCATATCTCTTCTGAAGTCTCAGAGCACAAAATCTTGGTCTGTAAAGTATGACATGTCATGATTTCTAAGCCAACAGTCCTAAACCAAAGGATCACTTCATTTAAAGAAACTGTAACACTGGAGTTTGGAAATGAAAAATCAGAATGGTGAAAAAAAAATATTTTGGTGGATTTGAAAATAGGCATTCATTCTCCATATAATTACTTTTTCCTTTGCCTAATAACATAAATGTGTATCTATATTAGGAGACAGAGCTAACCCTAGAACACCACAAAAAATAGAGACTTTGCAGAAACCAAACTGAAATGTTTTTGCCTATTTGATGGAGCTACTTACAACTGAGGAGTACCAGCCACATTTGGTAGGCTAACGATGACGATGGGACTCAACTGATATGAAAGGTGGGAGGGACTCACGGGACCATGAAATTAACAGTCTTTTGTTTTCATACACTATACTAATTTTCAATGAAGACTATTGTTTCTTGTTTTTCTTTAATTTGCATAATTTTTAAATTATTTGCTGAAGGATTGTTTACCAAAACGATCACAGACAACGCACCCTGGATGAGCATGTAGTGTGTTGTAGTGACAAGGCTGAAAGGACTGAGTGCTCTGGATGGGTGAGATTCTCTGGCATTCCAGGATCTGGGTCACCAAAGCAGTACAACACTGCATTATTATGCATATTGCTAAATATAGAAAACCAAGATCTAAGTATCTTCCATATTGTTAATTTAAGGGATTTAAAACATTATTGCAAAGAGTGTGCTTTATTTAGAAAGCACAATTGGTTATAAACACTTCCTAAATCTTATGATGAGGTTCTCAAAAACAAGTGAATTTTTAAGTTGCAGAGGTCCTGGTAGTTTCTTCAGCTGGACTAGGAGACTTCCTCTCCTTTGAGACTGTCTCTGATCACAGGTAATAGAGGACTTGGGTTTCACCTGTACTCTGCTCAACTCTGAGGACACTGATCTTTCTCCACTCTGTGGTGACAAAGGGAAGTCAGTGGTGCCTTTTCAGTGATACACAAATGACGTCACTGGGGATAAGCGTCTTTGCATCAGAGAAAGGGTATCTCCTCAGACGCATTGCCACCTCCCCTATATGCTCACAGTTGTGTAGGGACCGGCACAGTCGGTCAATACCCAGTGGAAATTCAAATTATGAGGAAAAAGTGTCTTTAATTTATTCAAAACATGAGATTCAAATAGTCCCAGCTGAAATCTTAGATTTGGATAAACTAGGTTTAATACATTTAATATGGTTGAATCTGACTGGTAAATCAACATGAACTTTGTGAAAATAAATATTACAAAGTAGGTCTTTGTAAATTTTCTTTAAATGTTATTTTTGGCAACTCTGACAATCATTGTTCAGTTGCTTACCACTACCACAATATAAAACAGGTGTACAGTTAAACTTCCTGTTATCAAAGAATAAGTTTTGGGGATCTAATCTAAAGCATGGTGACTGTAGCTAAGAATACTGCATTATTAACTTGAAAATTGCTCAGAGAGTAGATCTTAAATGTTCTCACCACAAAAAAAGAAATGGCAATTATGTGAGGTGGTGAAGGTGTTACTTAAAGCCACAGTGGTGATCATTTCTCAGTATGTAAGCGGATCAAATCAGCGTGTACACCTTAAAATTACACAGTGTTATATCTCAATTGAAATTAAAAAAAATAAAACGATAAGAGGTGTTTACTTAAAATTGGTGACTTCGTATCTTGGGTTGAGTTACTATGAGATATAGAGATAATAATTTAGTTTGTTTTTGATTCTAGTTATATCACACACACACACACACACACACACACACCCTGATCAAATGTAATGGTCATCCATCCTCTCTGTTTAGAATGTAGGCACTTTGTGAAAATTTAAGGAGCTGTGCTTATATAATGTAAACATTTTTAGGATGGAAAGAACAAAATGCAACAAAAAAACCCTAACAGGTGAGAAGGTGAGTCCTATATAAGATACATAGTTTACTCATAAAGCTACATTTCATATGTATATATATATATATATATATATATATATATATATGCTATGTGTTATTTATTTGACAATTAGGTAATAAGTCACATAAAGCCTATGGGGAAGCATGAATCAGTCTAGTGAAAGAGGGGCTGCAGAATCTGAGGGGTGAACACTGCTCTGCCTTCATTTTTCATGACTGTCATATACATTTGGACTTTTATGAGTAGGTTTGTAAGCCAAATATATGGTCTTGGTTTTTATTTAACAGAATTTTTTTAAAATAGCAAAACATTGTTTATCCTTACAGAACTGCAGTAAATGTCAGCACCTCCACATTTTAAGGAAATGTTTACTGGGAATGCTATCAGTGTTAAAGTGAGTTGAGGTGATGTACTTTCTTGTACTATGGTGAATCACATTATTTCTGTACTTCAGGCCGCCACAGGAAAACATTTCCATTATTGCATGAGATAGCCTTGCTGAAAGTGAAAACCCCGGGAAAGGGAGCCATATTTGATGTCCCTAATTCACAAATTGGGGCATATTACAGGAGTAAATGAGAGCTATTTCTGAGCAAGTAGTCCGCCTTCATCACCTGGTAGTGACTCTGTTACTGACATGGGTGTGCATAAGGGGCATTGTGATCACAATTTATGCACTGTAATCACACTGATGTACACTGATGCCAACCGCTTTGGCCAGAGTTGCTAGTGATCTGTTAGGAACCATGGGTAGCTTCACTCACTGTTTAAGTGCCGAGTTTAAATGGATCATATGCTTCACATTAATGTTGAATCTCCCCCTACTCCTTAATTTTTATTTGTTCCATAACGGTGGAAGTTTCCATTTCACCGCTCTGTTCCTCTACACAATGTCAGTGAAACCGAGCACGCTAATTTCTTCTCATTACAAGAAGCCCCTTTATGCTGATAAGCTGTGACCACCCTCGGTAGGCAATCAGTCATTACTCTGTGTTTCTGAGCTGTACCGCTGTGTGGGTGGATGAGGGAAGGGCTTAGGAGGTTTCTAGGTTCCTGCTCATGTTAGCACGCACGGTGATGTGCAGGTCTGCCACCATGTCGGGGGCTTAACCTGCTTTGTGAAGAGGATTTCAGGGCAGTCAGTTCAATCCAGGAGAGAGCCAGGTTACCCTCAGTTACTCTTAAAGCTTGCTAGCCCTTTGGAGTAGAAAAAATAGAAATGCTCAATAGAATATAGACTTTTGTGAGACTTTAGGGTTCCAAGTTTAACCCCTGTTCCTGCAGTGGCTCCAGGAAGGCTGTGCCCTGGGAGGATTTCAGAGTGTCTTAGTGGTGCCTGCTGACTCAGCAGCTTCTCATGGGTGATGAACGGCCATTCATTTAATAAATTAGAACAAGAGTAGAGATACGCTCAGAAGTAAGTTTGGCATTGAGGCTGAATGTACTTAGTCTAAAATTCACATGGATAGAGCACCTTTGAGAACAGAGGTTAATTATAACATTTTAAGATAAGACTTTAAGGATAATTTGCCCTTTTTGTTGGGCTGATTTGGGACCTCCTGTAGGGGCACATATTCCCTCACTTCTGCTTATGTGGCCACCTTATGCAGGAAGTTTGAAAACAGGTATTAGATATATACTCAAGGGCATATATTCTTCAAGAAATCTATGAAATGTCACAGGAGAAAAGTCAAGCTTATGAACTAAAAGCTTTGTGCTTCACTCTTCCTTTGGGAAAAACTAAGTTTTAGCACAAAAGAAAAAATTCTCCCATTTAATAGTGCAAATTATTTAAGTCAAGGAAACCATCTCTGACACTCTCCCCTGAACATTCTGAAGAGAACGAGTAGAAGACCAGTTGGAATTAGGAAACTGTTTTCAGAGTATTTTCTCTTGGTCGCTGAAAGTGATTGCAGGTATTACAAAGACAGAGTACACCATAATATTTCCAACAAATGGCCCTCTGTCACAAGATGAACAGAGAAATCAGTGGAGACCTCACTAAGCGAAAGAAAGAAATCCTATCGCTACCACATGTGGCTCTAAAGTAGACAGCCCATAAATATTCACATCTCTGTGTCCACTGGAAAATAAGAGATCAAAAACACAGACCTTTTCCCATCCTGTATACATTCAGAAATCTTAAACATGATCTCATAGCTCTCACTTAAAATCTCAGCTCTATTTTGTCATCAGCCCCTCCCATGGATTCAACTACATAATAAACTTTTATACATAGAAGATATTAATTGTTTAACTTCTATTCTGTATAGAAAGAGAGGTTGTGTCTTCTAAAACTCCTTCTTCTACATTACTGAGGCACATTCTTAATTTGTAATTATAATTTCAGAATTATTCTCAGAAATAATGATATATTTAAGAGACGATATACTTTTTATTTAAATGTGAAGGTGGGTCCACATTTTCAGGTCTTATTATTTATATAATTATACCACCATTTATACAAATCAGATTAAAATTAGGTATTTTTTTCTTCCAGTAATGGCACAATAAACAGGGTGTTATCATAGATTCAGATTATTTTCCACAAAATTGTGACTATATGCAAAGTACATTATATGTAGAATCACAGACAGAAAAGATTCACAGACAGAAGTCCAGGTTTAAAGGACATTACAGAAGTTGCAGGCTCACTAATATCATTTACCATGAGGGGAACAAAGGAGGAGGCTTTTAAATATGAAGATAAATTAACTATGTTAGAGGGGCAGGAGACTTTTAAATATGAAGATAAATTAACTATGTTAGAGGGGCAGATTACACACACACACACACACACACACACACACACACGAGAAACTCTCCTATGGCTGTTGCTAAATTAACTTTCACTTTCATGCACTCATATTTTTTATTTTCATCTTACAAATCGGAAGCAAAAACACCTAAACACATAACACATGGTATCATATGCAATCTGATTTTAATTTTATAAAGATATTTTAATTCTATCTCAATTCCTATTTTTACCTATATTTCTATACTTAAAGTCTAAAAGGTAAAAAATATATGGAGAAATTAGTGCGGATTGTTACTTTTTTTTTATCCACGTATTTCTTTTTTTTTTTTTTATGAGGGTGTGTTCATTTTGCAAATAAAAGTTTCTGTATTAATTTCAGTTCCATTTTAAGTATTTATTCCTCAGACTTTGTGAAGGTTTTTGGGAATAATACTACGTTAAGTTAAAGAAAATCACTTTTATTGAAGACATAAAAATTGCTTATTTAAGGGAAATAAAGCTTAATTAAGAAGACATTTGCACTTTCGTGATGGAAGACACACATACTAACACAACAGGGCAGCTCTTTCTGCATGTCAGCATTAATGCCTAAAGAAAAGAGAAGAAAATACTCAGGAGGAAGGAAAGTGCATTAAATTAAAGGGATTTGCTACTGGGAAAGTGATTTTGAATCTCCAAAATAAGACACTTCTAAAGAAATTGGAATTGAGGGAGACACATTTAAACTTGCTGTAAAACTTAGTTAAAAAGCTTGAAAAGTAATAATGAAAAGTAATGGCAACTCTCAAGAGTTAAACCGAGTAATTTACATACACAATGTGCTTTAAATTGTTCCACAAAAGGAACAAGGCTGTTCTATGAAATGCTTAAAAGCCGTGCCCAAGCCTAAGAGAACTTGACTTTGAAGCCCAGATTTTCCAGAAATTGCTTAGATGGCTTCCATCTGGGTTGTCTCATTTAAAGCACATTTGAGAATAGCTGTTGCCTGCTTTCTAGTGGAATAATTCTTGTAAACCTTGATTATGGTTCAAAGAGAATGCGCCTGGGCAGAAGGGTAGCGATTACCAATGTTTTATTCCATCTTGCCTTAAATTCTGTCACCCTGGGGCAGTTACATAGCTTTCCTAGCCTGGCGGCAATCCAGCTAGAAAATTAAGACTGGCTGGATTGAGAATCCTACTCTTGGTCTTTCAGCAAGTTATTTTTTGCGTTGAAACTCCTTATTTGTAAACTGGGACCATGACAGTGTATCTATCTTGGACAGTTGTTGGGAAAATCATACATCATGACATGGTGTAACTTGCTCAGTAAACAGAAGCTAAATTGACAATGAAACAAACTATCTCCATCTATGAAAACTGCATCCATAACATTTTACCTTCTCAGGACTTTGTGTGCTTTATCTGAGATTGTATTTGTGATATTACCCAGCACAATATCTTGTTCATAGATTGTGCAACAAAAACCTCCTTTCTTTCCTATAAAGAATTTTCCAACACGTTACATTTCCTCACTGGCTCATCAGAGCGTGCATTTCTCTGTCGACACCAGGTGAGTAATCTATTCATACCCATTTGCTGAGTGGGGAGATTACAAGTGCTTAAATAAAATTGGATGGCTGTTAAATCATTCAGGCAGGATGAATCTCCGATTTCTTGACTCTTAGTGTCTCCTTGCCTTCAGAAAGATAGATTCTGTGCAGAGACCCAGGAAATAGGCAGTAGATTACAAAATGAATAGCATATTATGATTTTCATTTATAGGCATGTCAGTTTCTTTAATGTGCCCCTAAAGAAGCTGTAACATTAATGTAGAGATGTGCTTGAAAATAAAACTGATTATACTCTATTTTTTTCTAGAAAAAATGTTTTGTGTATGTGTGTGAATTTAAAAACAATGCTAAATTTTACTACCAAAATTTTAGATAAGTTTAAAATATTTTACAAATAAATTCATGAAGGATAAACTGTTCTCAAAGAAAAGTTTCAACTAAATCAGAATGGTGCTTATGAGGGTTACAGATACAAGCACAGGTTATGCAAATGTTCTTGTACGTAGTTCTTAATTTGTGAAACACAACCTAACCGGCACATTTTTCAGGAAAGCAATATGTGGTGAGCCAGCAGTGAGCCAGGTGGCTCCATGTGCGTGTGCGTGCCTGCAGGTGCACATATGTTCATGACAACACACCTGCACTTTTGTAGTGATTCTGTTGACTTTCCCTGAACTAATTTAATGTACTACGTTTATTCCCTACTGACTAAAATAGAATATGTATTTTCCCATAAAAAAGTTTAACTAACATAGAACTTAATAAATTACCTATTATATTTTAAAAATTGGGTGGGGTGAGCTTGATGGAGAAACACGAAGTATAGACACCAGGTTTCAGGTTTCATTCAAGCCTGAAACTGAAACTTCAATTTTAGGCTTGAGTTACAGAGAGTGAAACAATTAATTTTAATAAAACCATTGGTAGGTTACACTAATCCAAAAGAACTTCTGGAAACTTTGAGTTTTCTATCTTTTACTTGCTACATTTATGTATCTGGTAAACAATGATTAAATGGGTGACTTGGCTGTATTTCACAGCATGAGTTGTCTTCATATTTTACACTGTACTGTATCAGAAGAACTTCATGAACAATCAAAATCTTGCCTCTCTCCTCTGGTCCAGCCAGTAGAATGCATCTCATGAGAGAATGAGTTTAGTAATAACTGGCTCAAGAAGAATATATTTAGTAAAAAATGGCTAGTCTACATTAGGAGAGATGTCGGGGAGAAATTTCTTGGAAGTCTTCTCGTCAGTCAGGGTTAGCTAATTAGCAAGAATCGATCTTGGATGTGAAAGTGAGGGCACCTCCTATTCATTGAACTGAACAAAGTCCTTCCAGACAGCTCGGCCCAAAAAGCAGGGTCTAGTTTCCCTTGGGCTACCTGAACTGAGAGATGTAAGGCACGGGAGAAGGGCTTCACCTGCTTAGGGGGTGGTGTCTTGTGTAAACTCACTGATGCGAAGGAAAAAAAAACACTGAAGAGGCAAGACTGACATTATTTCTTTCTTTCATTAAGAACGTAGGGTTAGGTTTTGAGTTAGATTTTGTTTTTCTAGAACTTTGAAAAGTAGAAACCATTTCTTAAAACTAGACTTTTATCAAGTCCTTACAACAAAGGGAAATTCCTCACACATGGTAGAAATTCTATAATAATACTTTAAAGTAAATATTAGAATAAATTGGTGTAGGATAGCATGTTTCCCTTCATCAGAGAAAGAAACTCCTTAGTGGAAATTTAATTCACTTCAGTATATTGGCAATGGTTCATAATCATGGAATATTTATACCTTACGTGGATGACCTCATTTAAGTGACAAGATAGGTACAATCGTCCTCATTTCAGGGCTGAGGGAATGAGGCTTAGAAGGATTGAGTACATCGCCCAAAGTCGCACGACTCAGCAGTGGTGAGATTAATTAATATTCAAACTCAGGTTTGTTTAACTCCAAAACTGAGGATTTTAACCACTACAGATAGTACCTCTTCTCTTCACAATGATTGAACCCCCAAATTTGGCTGAGCTCTGGGGACAAAAAAAATCACTTGAAGTCCCTAACTCTTCATCTAACGGAAGAAGCAGGCTGATAAACAAATACACTGATATATTAAAATCACACATAAATGATTGGAGCCCGGGAGGTGGAGTCATGAATGATGACGTCAGGGTGTGTGACATGTCTCAGAGTCAGACTATTTTGGGCATTTTTATGTGTCTATTTTGAGGAGCAATCACCTCATTTCTCTCTAAAACCTGATACCCAGGGAGGCATTTCCTTTGACTTAACTTCTTAAGGTGAGGATATACAGTAAATGTCCGTAAAGAAGGTCCAATAGACAGAAGGTCTTGTTCTAGAAAACGGCTCATATTTTTAAGGGACTTGTTGCCAAATCACCGCCAGCACGCCTGGCTCCCGTGGAGAACGTGTGATGCATCTGGTGCCCACGGGCCGCCACGACTGGTTCACTGGCGTGCAGACCGAATCCCGAGAAGATGGTAGTTTGAACATATGATGCAGGATCTTTCTTACTACTGGTGCAATTTCCTGTTTTTTTGTTTTTTTAATTGTTATAGGAAGCTTTTATTTTTATTAACTTTGCAATTTGGAAACCATCATATAATGAAAATTTAAATAGAAGATCTCAATGAAGCAATTTACAAACGATGCGAACTTGAAACTGAATGGGCAGTGAGGAAGCTGAACCAAGAGCAAGTAAATCCCTTGATGTACCTCCCTAATCGACGTCAGAACTCTGTTCCCTGTTGCCTGAAGGTCATCTCTAAGGCTAATTGCCTGTTTGCATCCTGTGCTTCTGAGGAATCAGAGCCGCAGACGCCCTTGGGTGAGCGCGCCGTGCTTCTGTGTGCGCAGGTATGCTGCGGTGCTGGCCCCGCAGGCTGGAGCTTAACTAGAGACGGACAGGCGGAGGGAGGGAGGTGATGCAGAGCTGGCATTTGAATAGTAATCAGTGTTAACGAAAGTAAAACTCCAAAAGTTACCGCCTTGACAAATGGCACCCCGGATCTTCCTGGGTTCTGAGAGTGAGGTTGTGCAGGCTGTTTACAAATGTGTCACAGTGTATCCCGTATAATGTTGGGTAAAAAAAAAAAGGCAAATAAATGCCTAGGGGGATGTTTAAGGACAGCACTCAATCATATAAGCCCGTTCACGGGGGGGCCATTTTTCAGCTCACATTCTTAGCTCCCCTTCCCCACAGCTTGTGGAAGAACTTTTCCAGAGAGAAGGCAGCAGGTGCACCGAGATAGAAACGCAACTACCAGGTTATAGGGACCAAGGTGACAGCGAGCCCTGGGCTCCAAATAAAGAGCAGCAGCAAGGGTGTGCGTGCAGTGACAGTCTTAGAAGTGGACAAGCCGACAAAGACCGAGGCGCACACAGGAGCCGATGGGCCGTCCAGGGGAGGCTGCGCCTGGCACTAGACGCTCTTCCTCTGTGCTACTGGTTGAGAATTTTCCTCAGGCAGGAGACAAGGCAGCAACGCCATCCCCTCTCGTAGCCTCTATAACGCCTTTTCTAATTCTTTTTTGCATTCCACAGAGACTCAGCGAGTGCCCACTGGGAGGTGGTACCATTCATGGTTTTCACTAGTTTGATTTGTCATGTTCGATAAATGCTTTTGCCATCTTCACAAATCCCGATGTAAGGCCCTGCTACACAGTCTGTCATATAAATACGGTGATTACAATCAGGTGAAAGCCTTCCCCTCAGGGAAACTCTGAGCCCCTTCAAGGTTTTGTTCCTTTCCTTTTCCTTTTTCTCTTCCTCCCTCCCTTTCTTTCATCTTTTAAAAAAGTGTTCCTCAGGCTCTCAATGCATTTTCTGCCTTGAGAAGGCCTTCAAACTAAAATCACAATTCTGTCAATAGTGAAAGAATTTGTATTTTAAAAGCATTTACTTTTGAGTGGAGTTCCAAATCAGGTTTCTTTCCCTGAACAGTTTAGGTTTCCCTAAGTCTAATGATAACATCACTGGAATGTGTTGTGATGGGGACATTTTTCATGAATGCAGAAGGAAGATAGATAAAAGTAGAAAATTACCTTTTAATACAAATCAGTCATCCTTATTATCTGGCATAAATTGAGAAAAGGAAGTCTTTTTGATCAAGAAGTGATGACCTAACCTGTCACAAGCCATTAGGGGTAGAGATTTTAAACACTAGCTGGCCGCCTCATACTTGTTGAAGCTACTCATTTATTTTCTCAATCTTCTGACTCGGGAGAGCTAGCGTCTAATAGAGAAACCATAAAAACATACACTTTTCTGAGCACCCTTCTGGGAGCAGCATGGAGAGAATTGGCACATTATACTGCACTTCTCTTCTGAACATTAAAGTAAATGCAGGATGTCTGTATTGGTGTGCTGGTCCTTTAGGGTGTACCTTGCTTCTATAGTTACACAACAGATGACATAAATGAATACAGTAAGACCAAGCCAAGTGCAGTTTTGAGGGCGACAGGCCACTGAAGTTACAGGTAAGTCTTAATGGAGAATAGATTTGTTTTTACACCATGAACATTAAAAAAAAATTTTTAGGACATGAGCGGCTTATTAATGAATCCCGATCTATTACACTTTAAACATATAAAGCTTTTCTGCCTTTATCTTGTGAGTGAGAAAGCCTGCTGAATTTAATTCATATTGATTTCAGCTGGTTCCGTTAGAATGTAAAAAATACAGTGAAAAAATTCTAAAAATATATTTTGATTTCTCAGTGCTCCCTGCGGTTTACTTGAGGATGTAACACCCACCGTTGCCCAGAGTTTTCTTTTGACGCTGGAAGCTCAGCGAGGACTGCTGTCACTGTATTCTCCTCTTTGCAAAGAAGAGGTGATACCTCTCCAGGGAGCATATCTGAGGAAGCCGGACACCACATAGCCACGCTTGTAAATATGTTAATTTGGTGGAAAAGACTGTAGATGTGCATAAGGAGTGCTGAGGTTCAGTGTTTCCATTTTTATTTCCTTCTTGGTTCAGTAGTTTTTATTCTGCCTGATTCCTTTAAGGTGTAGCCTAAGTAGGTTACACCCCACAAAAAATTATCATCAAAAGGCTTTTATCCTCTGCTTAATAGGACTGCCTCAGCAGAACAAATGGAGAGTAAAATAAATCACCTCTGTATAACTAGCAAGTTTGTATCTATCTCTATCTATATATTATCTACTTACCCATTATCTATCTATCTACCTATCTATTTATCTATCATCTGTCTATCTCTATCATCTGTCTAGATATTTATATATTTCTCTATATGATATAATCATAAAACAAGGAGCATATATAGTGGCCAAATGTATTGTTTTAAGCAGTATACTGGACACAAATAAGCCACAGTGTAGGGAAATGTAGTTTACCCTCAAATACATTCTATATTTACTTCATTTGCAATGATGACCTTAGTTGGTGGATAATTTTGCCACACAAAAACAAAGAATAAATAACAAGAAGAATGTGATGGTGAGCGCATCTAAGCAAATTTTTCATCATAATTGAGGATGCCTTTTAAGCCCTTAACTTTTTTGCTAGAGACTAGTATTAGTGACATAAAGCCTAGATTCTCCTAGTCAGTTATTGGTTCTATTTTATTGTGTCAATCAACATTGTCCTCCAAGAAGAGGATCTGGAGAAATTTGAAGAAATTTTAATGTATTCTGTTATTTTTTGTTAACTTCACATGAAATTATTTATGATCCTGTGTATCAACCGAAATCTTAGCCCTCCAGAAAAAGTTTCCTGTATGCACATGAATACAACAGTCTTTTTGCCAGAATCATAGACTAAACCCTTGTTGAAGCCCACTTACGATTATATTGATTCCGACCTATCTCCTACCTATTTGTATTAATATCTCACTTTCCTTTTGCTTAGAAACTTGATCATCTTTATTTTCCCAACTATTCCATAGTTTGTTTTCTTTTCCTGAATTTCAATATTGTTAAAGTCACAAAAACACACCAAACATAGAGTTACTTGTGTGAAGACTGTCACCAGCCCAAGACTTAATACTGAATTATAGTTTCAGCTCTTCCAGAAACAAAAATCTTAATCCATCTAAGTACAATTGGGAAAATAGAAAAATCTTAAACCACTTAAAGACAGTTGGAATTGCCTGGTCAGCCTTAGTGAGATAATCCACCTGACAGACCCCCGCCATCCACGAAAGCAAGGTGACCTTGCTGCACCCCCCTTTTTGCTACTATAACTTCCTTGTCCCTGCTCCCTTCAGCCTATAAAGGTCTTGTCTTTGGTTCAGCTCCTCGGAGCTCCTTTCTCTCTGCTAGGTGGGATGCTGCTCCATTCATGAACCATTGAATAAAGCCAGTAAAACCTGTAAAATTTGCTTAGTTGAATTTCTTTAAAACAATACTTACACATTTTTATGTTTATGTCTGAATAAAAATAACCTTATATTAAAAGGACGCTTTCTAACCATGTCTACTCATAGAAACAAGAAGATTAACTTTATAAGATCAGGGCTCAGGCAATTTTAGGATATGGTTGTTGGCATTTGTGGAGGGAAAGAAGGAAATAAACAGGTCTCCTCTTTTTGATTCCTGAAATTGTCATGTCCCCCTTTTTTGCTCAGTTCTCTAATTCTTATTGTACTAAAAATTTTCTCATTCAAAAGGATGACTACCTATTAAATACAGATAGTTAAGTTGGCCAGAAGAGAGTTCATTTAAATATAAAATGCAATTATCTTCAATAAATGACCAAAATTTTTCTGATTGCTTTTGCTCCCAGAATGTATCTTTAATCAGTAATTCCCACTGATCAAAGCCCACTAGTCTAGGTTTGAAACCCGGGCAAGCAAATATTGCTTTAAAAATACACTACTTCCGTTAGCTTGTAACAAATATTTCTTTTTTGTCAAAACATTTAGCACTGATTTTTTTTATTGAAGAATAGTTGATATACAATATTATATTGATTTCAAGTATATAACACAGTGGTTCAACAGTTACATACATTATTACATCCTCACCCCCACTAGTGCAATTACTGTCAACATAGGAAGATGTTCCAGAAGCACTGACTATATTCTTCATGTTGTACTATCCCCATGACCAACTTAATATTATGATTGAGATTTTTGTGCCTCTTTTATCCCCCTCACCTTCCCCACCCACCCACACCAACCTCTCTCACCTAGTAACCACTAGTCACTTCTTAGTGTCTATGGGTTGTGGGGTAAATGGAAGTTTCTATGGCCAGGCTCCTCACTTGACCCTAAACTACTTGATGATATAACTGGCTTACTGCTAGGCTAATGCTTCCATACCCATAGGTGATGAGCTATTATTGACTGAGCCACTTATATAAAGAGCTCTGCCTAGTGCCCTGGGAGGAGGCAGAGACAGAGGTGAATTACAGACCTGCACACTGCTGGATGCAGACTTGATTGTAGTTCTTGACCTATAAAGCTGGGTATAAACCCTTTTACCCCAAGAACGTTCTGTTGTCTTTTCTTGGTCTCATTGAAGCCATAGTGAACCTGCCTGGGGCTGAAATCCTCAGGCAAAATAGGGTCTATTCCTATTTTAGTTGATTTTTTTTAAATTTGTTTTTCAATTCCACATATAAGTGAAATCATACAGCATTTGTCTTTCTCTGCCTGGCTTATTTCACTTAGCATAATACCCTCCAGGTCCATCCATGTTGTTGCCAGTGGCAAGATTTCTTTCTTTTTTATGGTTGAATAATATTCCATTGTGTATATGTACCGCCTCTTCTTTATCCATTGATTTATTGAGGGACATTCTGGTTGCTTCCATATCTTGGCTATTGTAGTTAATGCAGCAATAAACACAGGGTACATTTATCTTTTCAAATCAGGGATTTTGTTTTCTTGAGTGAATTCCTAGAAGTGTAATTACTGGTTGTATGGCATTTTTATTTTTAGTGTTTTGAGGAACTTCCATATGGCTTTCCACAGGGGCTGCACCAATTTATATTCCCACAAGCAGCATAGAAGGGCTCTCTTTCCTCCACATCCTTGTCAACACTTGTTCTTGTCTTTTGGATAGTGGCCATCCTGACTGGTGTGAGGTGGTATCTCATGCGGTTTTGATTTGCAATTCCCTAATATTTAGCATTTGTTAACAAGAGCAGTAGTTAAGGTATTAAAGGAAAAGATATATTGAATGCCTAACCACATTGAAGGTAACAACAGTCATCCCTTTTCCAGATAGTTATTGGGTACTTATTATGTTCAAGATTATTGCACTCAAATATGTTTGGGAGGCAGTGTTTTCAGCTGTGTTTTGTTAGCTTTATTTCTATTAGTTCCTGCTTCCTTCATTCTTGGTCAACTGTTAGTCAACTGCTTGCAGCTGAACATTTTATCTCATGGATAAGATTATCTTAGGAAATAGGGAAGGAATAGGAGGAAAACCACCATAGTCAAGGTTTCTGCTTTTGCTGATCAGATACCTGCTATCGATCTCTTTGATTCATCTGGTAAGCCATCCCATGCCCAGTCAGCCATTTATCACTAGGAAACACAGAAGCAAAGTATTTACTCTTGTCTCCTTCCCTGCACCCTCCCAAGTTGTTCCTATGTCAAGACTTTGTCTAAACCTTAAGGCTTCTGTGAGCAGGTTTATGTAATATTTTATGAGAGCCTGAAGTCTGCCTCCTGAATACATATTCAATCCTATTAAGAAAAAAATGCTAAGAAAGAAATCGTTTTTAAAACACATTAAACAGACCCTAGTATTACATCCTCTTAGCTTCTGATAATATGTTTTGTATAATGTGCTAGTTAAGTTCCTGTGCTAGATTAAGTCCCCAGCCCTCCATGGTATTTGGAATAATTTTTATCATGAGTCTATGAAGTGATAGCTTTAGAAAAGCCGCTGTAAATCTCAGAGCTCCCACTGTGGCCAGTGACAGCTGATAAATAGAAATAGAGGAAAAGCACACAATGCAAATGAGGAGCAATTTGCATAACTCCTGTCCATTCTATGAAGCCAAAGGAGGTGCCCTTTTATTATTTTAAAGTTACTTACCTTGCAAACTGTAGATTTCTCCAACACTGTTCTGACGAGTAATATGATGCCAGTATGCACTACGAGGAAGAGAGATGGATTTGGATAATGTCATTGGTTCAGTCAAGCTTGTCTGAAGCTGAAAGAAAAAGAAAAACGTGTCAGGCTTTACTTGAAGTATTAAACTGAAATCCGCTCTTTCAAAAGTTGGGGGGTTAAATATGGGTGGCATTCGATAGAATCTGTTATAGATACCTGCATAATTTGCTGTTGAGGCATAACTTTAAAAAATAAAATCATTACACAAAACATACAAAATTAACACTTGTAAACTATTTAATCTCACTCATGAATTAAGAAGGAACAACAAGATGGTACAACTGCTTCCAGTGAGATTTCAGTGGGCATAGAGCCAATCAAAATGCTGGTAAATAGCCAGAACAATAATCGATAGTATCCCACCAGACAAGTCTATTTGCATTTCTATGAACAAGGATTATCTGCATTACTATCAGCTTTCCACAATTGACTAAATTATAAAATAGCTCAAAAATTGGAAGTGCAAGCCCTTTCAGAAACAGATATCCCAAAATGGTGCCAAACACAGGATATCACTAATCGTTTTTACCCATTTCAGTGCCTTACAATTTTTCCTGACACCTCTTACCCTCCCCCAGTGGCTCTTTTCTTGAATGGATCTTTTTCTTTGCTCTTGTGATATCATCTCACACATGTTAAAAAAGTGTTTTCCCTGAAAAGCTCTGTGATATAAGTGTTGCACATTTTATTTGAAACGTAAATTTTAAGGTTAGCTGCCGAGATCCACACAATACCACAGTCACTGCCCAGGCTCATGCCTAGTTCAACGAGAACAATACTTCACACTGCATTTTCAAGAAAGAAATGTATTTTTATTGATTCACACCAGGTTTTAAAAAACATCCAGAAATGGTTTTATGTGGTTTTAGTACACATTTCTCGGATGCAATCTGAGCAAATGCTCACCTTTTGACAGGCAATGGGTGATCCCCTGATCAATAAAATCTCACATTTCCCCCTTAAAATCTGCCTCTCAGCAGAACTGGGAGGTGGAGCCTGTCCAGTGTAGCCTTAGAGGCTTGCTTGCCTGAGCTCCTCTGCCCCTCGTACCCCCCTGCTTCTGCCCCTGTATAGAAGGTGCTGTCAGGAAAGTACCTGATATGCTCTAACAGGCCCTACGCCATGTAACACTGACAGGTTTTCACATTTAATAAAAGAAGCAAGCCAAAGAGCTTGAACATAGCTATCTGATTTTACCTTTTTAGAAGCCAGCATTTCTAGAATCACTGTGTCTTGCCCCAGAAGTGCCCTACTCGGTGAACTTAAAAGCCTAGACCTGTTGTAGGTATCTTTTCTTTTTAAAGATAGCTTCAAAGAGCTATAATGCATCCAATTTTTATGTTTTCCAAAATTCGGTGTATTTCAAAATTTTCCTTCTTATTGTGAAAATAGATGTACTAACTACACCCACATCTCATGGTGGATAAACAGGGGGTGTGGGGGAAAAGCCAAATCTCTGGGTTACCAAAGGGTAGTGCTGTGCAGAATCTTTGGGAAGCCGGCTGCCCATGCATATTTCTGGTTTTACCCCAGTCCTAACAGCTGGAGAGTCTCTGGGGTGGGGCTATGCATGCCAAGAACTATCTACATACACACTAAATACACATTGCTGTGAGGGATGGAGGCAAGGCTCATTGTATGAAATAAACTGGGACTAAAGGTCTTTGACCTTTACAGCCAATTTCTCATGTGAGGCATAAACTTAATTAAACATACAAATCTTTAGTGTCAGCAGTGCCCATTAATAGTATCATTAATTCATAAAATGAATCCCGTATCAATCACACTTCTTTCTACTCTTTATTCTTCTTTCTCATATATGACAGTTTATTAGTTAGGATACAATAGATCTTCAGTGATAAATTAATTTTCCCTGAATTTGATAAAAGTACTTTCCCTCCTCCTTTTTTTCTGTAAACATGCTTCTTCCCAAATGGTCACACTTAAGCACCATGGAAACATAGTAAACAAATATTGTTTGCTGGCAACAAATAACTGGAAGCCTCTTGAGAAAAGTTTCCTCTGTAAAATTCTCGTATTGCCCTATGTTGTTTTTTTCTCCTCATTGCTATATATCATGATCTTCATTGTTTTGGATTTTAGGAGCCCTTTAGCCTTCTATTTCTCCCTTTGCTTCTTTAGTTTCTCTTTATTCTCCTTCAATGTCTAATTGCAGAAAAGTGGAGAATCTGTATTTGAAACCGTGAACGAATACATTCTCAGGATCTCTGCCAAAGGCACGAATCTTGTTCGCCGCATCTTGGATGTTTAAGTCTTCTCCAAGAACGCAGAGTCCACTCATTGGTCAACATCCAAAACTCCGTATTGAGTATGTTATTGACTGAGTTGGGTCCCCTCCAAATTCATAGGCTGAAGCTCTAATTCCCTATGTGACTATATTAGGAATTGGAGCCTTTGCAGGGGTTAGGTACAGCGAAATGAGTTCACGTGGGTGGGGCCCTAATCCAATGACAGTGTCCTTACAAAAGGAGGGAACGCCACCAGGATTGCAGGGGCACAGAAAAGGGCATGCGAGGGCACAGGGAGAAGGCGGCATCTACAAGCCGAGGAGAGGCCTCAGGAGAAACTAACCCTGCCGGCACCTTGATCTTGGACTTAGCTACCAGAACTGTAAGAAAATAAATGTCTATTGCTTAAGCCATCAAATCTGTGGCAGCTTGTTATGGCAGCTCTAGCAAACTAATGCCAAGTATTTTGTGTCACTAGCAATCTATCAGAAGGCATAGAACACGTCTGATTTATGCAGCAACTTTTAATTCTGTTACTAAGTTTAAGTAATGTACTGTGACTTGGCCTCTATGATGTGTACAATGACAATGTAGCAATATATGAAGCATTGTATGAAAATTCTGTTGGTTTTTGATTTTAGATTCCTGACAAAACTTCTCTTGGTGAGAGGGATCAATAAGAAGACATATAGAAATCATCCTTCACTATTTTTACATTATAATCATGGTCCAATTAAAAGCGTTAAAATAAAAATAAAGTTTAAAATGCTACAGTCATTTTTAATTGAAAGAGCATTTCACCAATTTGACCTGGAGGCTTTTTATGATCATAAGAGTGTGTATGTCAAAAAACATATAGGGCAATTTATATTTATATTGCAAACACATCTATATTTGCATATACAAAAGAGAGCATGATATTGTGAGATCATTTTTAAGCAATTCCTGTACTTGAAGAAATCAAACAAGATGGATACATGTCTTTAAAGTTCCTCTCTTTCTTCTTTGTGAGGATCTGCCCTGCTGATTCACTTGCCTCAGTCAGTGAGAAATTCCCCAAGAAAATGCACAAAGTTCTGCAGCCCATCCTGCCTGAGCTCCCCAGTGTGGAACCAGGGACTCTTTCCCGCAGGCAAGTCATCTGTTTCTGCTTTTGCATAAGCTCAGGATTTGGAAAGGATGCTTCAGTGTAGATGCAGAAACCAGCTAGATCTGCTAGCAGTTTGATTTCTGATGTACTTGCTCTAACTTTTTGCCTTTTTTGACTGTGTCTTTTGATTTCATGTTTTTGGAAATAGCAGTCAGTTCACTGGGATACTGAGCAATGAATCAGAAGTTGCTTCCTTAGCAACTGAAAAGGGTGAAGAGATCACAGCTCACCAAGTCGGGGATAGTAGGTAAAACATTCATGTCCTATAAGAGAACTGCAACTATCCATCTCACAAAGCTCACAGCCTGAGAGCATGATCTCAGCCCAAAGAGTGTCATATGGAGGCCTTTATTTGAGCACCACACACATAACAGCTGTGCTGTCCTCAAGTTGATGAGAAAGAATCTCATCTTTAGAAGACACTTATGAAGATATAAACAAAGGTCGGCTGCTTTGGCTCACCCCCGTTTAGGCAACATATAAGTATATCAATTTATTTTTTAATTTGTAAAGAGCTGAGATTTCTTTGATACGATATCAAGGGGAGATCCGAATACCATGTCCTGGTTCAACCCTCTGCCCCACCGCCCCAAATCTTCAGAAAACTCTTTGAAAACACTTGGTTTAAAGGGTAGATGTCAGGACACAGTTCCTCCTGCATCCCTCAAGGCTCCGCATCCATGCATGTTTTTGCACGGCAAACAGCCTGCGAAGGTTAATGTCTTTCTCCAGGGCAGAAGGCAGATTTGTCTCCTGATCAGATCCCACAGATAACACTTTCTTCCAGGGCTTTTACTTTGAATAATTTTTTATGTATTTAAAATTTTGTCTTTTAGAGAGATTTGTTTTTTTTAATTTACTTGAATTTACATTTTTCAGTTTTCTTATATATGATGTTTTTATCCTAATTAATCTCCACTTCCTCTTTTTCTGAAGTTTTCTTCTTTTCTCTTTTAGAATTGAATATTTGTATTCAAATTCTCATTTGTTTATTAATGAAAAAAATTTGCTTCTGAATGCCACTTTGTCCACTTCCCAATGACTTCATAGGTAGAACAAAGATCATTCTTTCCTACATTGTATAACTGTGGCATTATTGCCTCCTTTGTACACAAGACTGCTTGTGTATATTTTGTTGCGATGCTGCTTTTTGATGCATATTTTATTAATGTCCACATAATAATGCACTGTGATAAAAAAATGTGGCCTGAGTAGTTGGTATATATTGAAGTTCATTTTTATCCAACATATAACAATCTCTATATATGTTTCCCAGGTACTTGAAAAGATGGACAATTAATGTAGAGTCTTTCTCCACACACACATACATGTACTATTCATTCTGTATTTACGCTCTATATATTTGTTCAATTTTTAAGTCTTTATCAGATATGAAAGTGTGAATTTCAAATTACTAATTAACATATTTATGCCTATTTCCTCATGTGTATTTAAGCATTATTTTATCCATGAAAATGGTATTTTGACACACAAAGCTTCCAGGCTTTGTCTTCCTGGCTGTCTTATGGTTTTGTAACTTATCTTCCCATTCTTTAGCTGTAATTTTAAACCCAATTTTAAAAGTTCTCCCAACCCAGTGTTCAACCTTACCTCCATGTTTCAGACCACTCATCCAAATAAATAGGTTAACAATCTCCCCTACTTTTCTGGAAAGTCTGAGCTTCTTTTTCAAGAAATGGTGTTCATCATCCATTAATCTCTGCTTCACTTCCTCTGCACTTGGTCTAGTAGAAATTCCTGGGCATGTACAACGTATAGATAAAACCTTTTCCTTATTTTCAGCTGAATTCAAATATTCTACACTTTTATAGTCTTAGTCATTTTGCTTGGCATTTGGTTCAGAAATCATTCATATTATCTAGTTAAAGCCTCATAGAATTACTGGAAGATAGGAAAGGATGAAGTATCCCTCTTTAAAAATGATAGGAGGCCGAGGCATTAGATATTTCTAAGGCCACATAACCTGTGGAAGCATCGAGAATAGAACTGTGCTTCTGCTCTGTACTTCTGTATTTTTTTGACCAAAAGAAAGTGGAGTTGCATCATAAATAGTATTAAATGTTGCATTACTTTTTGTGGAGGACTGATGATAGCTGCCAATTCTTGAAAAGCCTGAATTCAGAAATGGGGCATCTAGGTTCTATGCTCTTAAATCTGGGCTGACTGGTGATTGCTTTGACCAATTGTGTATGGTAGACCTGACATTATGTCTGTTTCAGGCATGTGCTTTAAGGACACTTTCTTCTTCTCTGCACTTGTTCTGAGTCAAGTCTGACTACTCTGAGGCTGCTATAGTTTGAGGAAGCCCAAGCTAACCCTATGCACAGGCTCTGTCATTGGAGATTTGAATCCTTCTTAGATAATCTAACAGTTCTCATTTTACAGATGGAAATCATAATCCAGGAAAATTAAGGGATTTGTTCAAGGTAAAATTCCAACTATGGAACCTCTGATAGAAAGCATTTCTCCTGACTTCTGAGCCCACTGCTCTTCAGACTGTGATGCTGATCTCTCCTGGTTAAAATGCGCTCCCTCCCCAGCATGTTACAACATTCAGCAGTCCAGCCTCATACTCTGAGAGGACCTATGTTGCCAAGAAGTCGGTAGATCCTGACAACTGGTCTGGTTTTGGTGAAGGTGCTGGCTACCAGCACCTTTTCCTACTTTCACCAAAAAAAAATTATCTAGGTCATCTTACTGCCTTTTGAACTTTCCCTTTGGTGTTTTGAGACTGCCTCCCCCTGTGATAACCACAAATGCTAATTTGTGTTCCCCTATATAACATTCATCAGTATAAAAAAACTGCTGAAATTAATTTTCCTTTTTGTCTGTAACTCTCAAAGTATTGCCTAGGAAATGTAAAGATGTATTAGCATTCAAGACACATATCTGTACAAACGGGAGAGGGAAAGTGAGCATTTACAGATTAGTATATATGAGTCATTCTCTATGTGCCTGGTAATGTGCAAACTGGTTTCATATCTTGTCCCACTCACTATCCATATAAATCGTCTATAAATATGTCATGAACTTTACAGACAAGGAAAAGGAGGCTCAGAGGGAGAATACGGCGACACAGCCAGTGAACTATGTCTCTGAGGCGTCAAAGACCGTGATGTGATTCCCACTTCACATACCTCACCGTAAAATGAATTACTGGATCCCTCCTCTTCAGGGAACAGATAAGAGGAGAATTATGCCGACTGGGTCAATTCCACCAGACCGCGGTAGGAATGCGAGTGCCTTTCTTTGTTCAAAGTGAACACCACAGTGTGTGCAGTACATTCGCAGTTGTTAAGCACCTGAGCTTTGTCATCAGCAAACTTGTTATCAAATGGCAACTCATGACCTCAGGCAAGCTACTGAAACTTTTTTCTTAAGATTCAGTGTTTCTTTATCTCAAAATTGGAGTTAATGCAACTCACCTTAAGCGTTGGTACAACTATTTTTCAAGACAAATTTTCTAAGACAATGCTTTTAGAGTGCAAAGCACAATGTCTGTCGCATCTGAAGTGCTCTGTGAAGATGGCTGCATTTTCTCTGCCGCCAGTGTGTGGGAGAAGCGGCTTAGCCCAGAGGCGTCTATGTGTGTATGTGGTCAAGGCATAATATTCTGTCAACACTGAGCTATCAAAGGAATGATGATAAAGGCAGAGACATATACCTGGATCTAAGTCTAAGAGCTGAACAGAAGTACAAAACACAAGAAATATGGACATGAGGAGTGATGGGCAGGTGGCAGGGGAAAGTTGCAGACCAGAGACAGCTGAGCAAAGCTGGTAGCAGGGTGTGTGTGCTTGCACACACACAACAGAAGCCAGGAAGGGATAGTCACAGCTTTTTCTGTACAAGGAAGAGGTAAAAAATGCCTCAACTTGGATGGACATGTCAACATGTTTCCTGGTACGTCTGAGTTAGAAGGGGTTGGGTTGGGAGATACACTACAGAGGAGAGGCTCTGTAAAACTACATGTGGTCAGGAAACATGCTAATGGGACAGGTGCAATGTATGTCATTCATACCAAAAAAATGTCATGCTGCTTAATAGGGAAATGCTGAACACAAGTGCAGTCCCACTTGAGAACACTTAGTTTTATTTGTTCTTGGAAAAGAGCTCATGAAACTTGAAAACTGTATAGAATTGGGAATGCCGGAGACTTCCAGCCAGCCGAGCTTGCATTGTTTGGATTCATTCAAACAGTCCTCTGATGTTTGAAGGTTTATGGGCCATTGGTTTCTTACAGAGTTGACTTAATTTTCAATAGGGGACACCTCACACTTAATCTTCCATTTTATTCAAGATAAATGGAAAGGAATTAGAAGATACCTTGCTAAGTTTGTACCAGACTAAGAGATACAGTGTCATTTATGCAGTCATTTGAATGAAGTGGCTAGATGTCATTTAAAATTGAACTTTGCAGAATATTATTTTCATTAAATTTGAAACAAAATGGGTGCTATTCTTCCAGATTTTAAGCGACATATTGACCAAAATACTTTCATGGAGTGTGAAAAGCTGGGCTTCAGAGTAACATAAAAAATTATTACAAACACCTACATAAATACTTTGCATACCATTCTTATCTGTAATTAGTAATACCTTTAAGTAACTTTGTATTCTTGATATTCTTATCTGTCTATCATCTACCTATAAGTAGATGCATTTACAGAGCT
Source organism: Smutsia gigantea (assembly GCA_032199065.1). Classification (NCBI taxonomy): domain Eukaryota; kingdom Metazoa; phylum Chordata; class Mammalia; order Pholidota; family Manidae; genus Smutsia; species Smutsia gigantea. Next base: position 115,626 of record JAVSCE010007061.1, read on the forward strand.
TCTCTTTGAATATAAGGAATATGTGAATAATATATTAAAACATTAACTTTCAGAGATGTTTTAAAGAAAATTTTTGCTGTCTTTCGATTTTGAAACATGTGAATATCTAGTGACATCAAGAGTATCCATAACAAATTTTAAGGAAAAAGATGATACAAAAATCTTTACTGTTATCTTGGGTTACAGCATCACTTGATAGAAGAATCACTCATTGCCTTCTTGCCATTTCCATCTCATGTGTGTATTTATGCAGAAATATGTATTTTTCTTTGTGTTTATTTAGACTAAATTTTCTTTAATATCGTGAAATTGGAATAACAGTAAGTGAACTGATTACTTAGAATCACAAGCCCACTTGAATTATCAACTATAATAGTTTGTTCTAATTGAGCTCGTGTTGCGTCATTACAGTCAGTGTCTACCAATCAGTTAAGAAACTTTCACAAATATGAGAATGACATTCCCCATCAGGGAAATGTTTTTTTTTCAGGAATGATTAAGACTTGTCTTATGACTACCAGTTGATAATACTGAGCAATAGGATCATGAAGAGAACTTTGAAGACTGAATTCATTAGCACATATTCCTAAATTTAGATATTTCATACCGTTTGTAATCACAAATCACACATTTAAATTTTTCCTAGAATTTCCTAAAATTGTAAAAATATACCAAGAAAAGAAAAGAGTTTGCAGAAAGTGTAAACATTTTTCTGCACTGCTCATTAGAGTATGATACTTCTAGAGTCTCCACATTTTCAGTGTAGGAAAACTAGTTTTGGGTTTTCTTTTTCGTAGCTGGTAAAGATTCCTGTAAAATGTGGGTATGAAGAATGCTTTCACCAAAAGGGAGGCCAGACTGCCTTGAATAGAGCCCATTCTGCGAGGCTTTCTTATTCCTCCAAAAATTATGAATGAGCTGCTGGTACTCATGCCCTTGTTAGATATACTTGAAGGGACTTCAAGGCCATTTAGTTGCAGTTGGGAATGACAACTTAGTGTCTTATATGTCTCATTATCAAGTGTTACAGTGTTTCACACACTCCAAGATGTCATCAATTGAAAGACAAATTATTTTATGTAACACTAGGAAAGAACAGTGCTGTTAATTACACTGTAACTCACATTTGACTTGAGAGATGTTGAAATGTGAAAAACATGTGCATCTTAGAATCGATGTGATACAACAGCATTTCCCTGTTCATGCAAGTCTTTAAATAGACAAAGAAAAAAATACATGGGCCGTAGTAGTCAATAGTTGGATAAGTTTTATGATAACGTATAACTCTAGAAGGGCAAATTCACTTCATTTCGTGTCACAATTTAAATTAGTTTTACATAAAACTAGCCTCCTCTTTTCTCCCCTTTAGTGCTCCCCTCTGCTCCACCTTCCACCCACGTTTCAACACATGACACACATCTCCGTGCCTCCAGAGAGGTGGGTAGTGTAAGACAATGCTGCGCCTTCATCAGAAATTTTTTTTCATTTTACATTAGAAAAGGAAGTAGGATAATTTCTTTTCAAATGATGATTGTTCAAAAGGTTTATGGTTCTTGGAACAGTAAGGGTTTTTAGTTTGTTAAATGTGTAAGTTTAACATGCTTTTATTCTTCATATTTCTAGTAACAAGAACATGTAAAATGACAAATAATAAAGGCGGCACTTATTTGTTTTCCAGGAAAGCAGTTTTACGTGAGACTCTTACTCATTTTTCCCCTATCCACCAGAGCTTAGAGGAAACCATCGGATTGGCAGCTAGACAGCAAGGCATTCAGCAAGCCTGCTGACGCTGTTTCCTAGGCACTAGATGCCATCCTGCTATCTTGCTGCTCTTTCAGTAACACTGATGCTATTTGTCCTTAAATTGTGCACAGAGGTTTTCTGGTGACCAGGAGGCAAGAATTTCTGGAAATAGCAGTATTCCAAATGCTGTTTTTAGAATGATACACTGTAAGTCTTATGGGAGGCTATCTAGTGGTATGCTTTTAAATTACCTGCAATGTTACAGGGTTAGAAATTACTAACGACCACTTTCCCCTTCCTTTTATTTACTTATTTTTGATAAGACATCAGGAAGAATCTGTTTTTTAAAAATTTCATTGATGTGTTCTCAGTTGCTCCTTACCTATGGGCATTTTATAACATGTGGAAAGCTTAAGAACATAAAACGCAAATTAAAAAACAGTATTTCTTTCATATTGTGTGTGTGTGTGTGTGTGTGTGTGTGTGTGTGTGTGTGTGTGTGTAAAACAGACCCGGGAAAACTAAATTATTTCAGGGCATTTGAGGCCTTGTTTTCTATGAGGATTTTAGCTTCTGCTCAACTGCAGCAGACTGTCACATCTGCGATGTGGTTTCTGATGAGGAATCATAATTCTGATGAATTTAAGTGAAGTTAAAAATGAATAATAATTTCATCAAATATTCAAATCTTAGTAATCTCTCAGAAATAGTTCCAGTTAAGAATTTATTATTGTGCTTAATTCCTCCATGGGCTCCAGAAACCAAAACTTTTAAAATAAGGCTGGTCTGGGGTTAGTAAGTAAACAAAATGCAGAGACCACTTAAGATTGCTATCCCTTTTTATGACCATGTTCTGATTCTGATTTGGACCTAAGAGCAAGAAGCTGAAGCTATGCATCTGCTTGCAGGAGGGGAAGGGTGTCTTTGGGCCCGGCAGAAATCATCCCTTAGGGACGTTTGATGAGCAAGTATTTATCTAAGAAATTAATCCACTCCATTGTCACGAGGGTATGAACAAGCCTGAGTAGTGTTTTCATATCGTCGATCAAAATTGTGTGATGGTGTTACTTTACCAGTCTGATTAAATTAGTTATATTAAGGCATGGGGAATTTTTGATATATTCAAGAAGTAAAAAGGATAAGACTTACTCTGGGCAGGACAAATTACTGCATCCCATAAAATTCTGGGCCACTGGAGAGAAGGAACTTTCTAATTCATCTCTTGCATTCCCTGTACCACTGTGTGAGTATGGAACACATAAACCTGGAATGGTTAAAAAATGGCTAACCTCTAGCTAAAAACCACTCAACTGAGGAAGTTAACATTAATTAATTCTCTCCTTATCTTTCTCAGTGAAGGAAATCAAAATATACACTTCAATAGTCTTACCAACTTAGACAGATCCTTTTTTACTCAGCACTTTGCATTACAAATGTGCCATTCTATTCACTACACTGGGAGTTTTTTCTATATACTTGATTCTTTATGATGTCAAAAGATTATATTGAATTCTCTCTTACAATTAGGAAATGGTTGTTGACTTGTTGAGTCATTATTTCTCATTCAAGTTTGTTTATCTACAAACCAGTAACATTCTTAAATCATCTCTCTTTAAAAGGATGAAATCAAGTGCTTCAGTTGCCTGAACAGATGTTTGAGGCATTCACTACTTATATAGCTCTTTGGTAATTTAATCTTGTAAAATCTTGTTCACATTAAAAATATATGGACATTATCTACCTGATCAATTAATCTCACATGGTCCAGTTTTAACACCAAAAGCCAATGAGCAGTGTCATCTTCTTATTTTTTATAGATACATAATAAATGAAATGCCACATTTTTTCTATCTTAGATTTATTGATACCTTTCCAACTCCCAAGTCATACTTTTGCCTGGTTTATAGCACAGGCCTTCATTTTATTTTAAATAAGTGACTGAGAGTTAGATAGAGGGTATTTAAGTACTCTTTCATACTTGCTGAAACTTCTTTTTTAAGAAAGATTTGTACATATAGAGGGGGATCTTAAAAGACAAAACGTTTGGTCTGAGAGATCTGGAAATCTTTGTTCATGGTCTCAGAATCTGGAGAAATTGGCAGTTATCAAGTTGGAGCATTTCCTCTGAAAAGCATCACCAGTTTAGCATACTCTGAAGAACTGACCGGATGTGGAGTAATTTTATTAGTATTAACCTTCAGAGAAAGCACAGCTCTGTAATCATTTCTGAAATTAAACCCAATGCTCCATTTACATGTATGTGCCTAATTGATGGAATCTCTGATTTTTTGATTTCTGTAAATACTTGTTTTCTTTCTTGAGACCTACTGAGGCTGCTATTTAACCATCTGCCTGACTCTCCCTTCTAGCTCTGAGCACCCCGATCCGTGGTGTGTCCTTCCAGCTGCAGACTGCTTGAGGGCTTATTAAGTGGACCGACTGTCTCTAGCCCTTTAACAGCAACTGCTTGGCTCTGCTCCCCAGGGAGCAGGCTTCTGCTTCTCAGTGACTGGAACACAATAAACGCATAACAGCATCAATAGCAAATGTGAATTAAATTTTGTTTTGCACATATTTTGGCACAAGACTGTTAGATTTACTTGAAAGGGATTGAAAGATATTATTTAGCCAGTTGGGATAACAATTTAGTGTCTTTACACACATTTCAAATCCGATAATTATTCAAAATCACTCCTACAGATGGAATGCCATCATAAGGAACATTTCCATGCAACTTTCAGAACAACTGTAAACAGAGAAACACACTGTTAATATCAAGTGACAACACGATTGTTAATTTTGTTGCAAATGAGCTTCAGGAGATTCTGAAATAATTTGAAATTTGGTAGTTATATTTTTTCACTGAATTTTAGCCACTAGAAAATGTCCTATAAATTAGATAAATGTTGTAATGGTGTAAATTTAACCTAACTCTCCCTAGAAGACTGAGTCATACCAACCTTCTATTGAGGCTTCATCAGTGAATCCCACATTCATGTAAATAATCCTACTAGGGTTCAAGCTACTCGTTCATCCCCAAGGAAAGCCAAATGTCCCATATAAGCCTGACTTGCACTTGTGACCCTTATGTACTAAGAAAGCTCTTTAAATCATATCTTAAAGAAATAAGAATGTTGATGTAGCATTGCATTAAGAAATTTCATTGATTAGAAATGCATATGAATAACATAAGATCACTCATTAAACTACTTATGTCTTTTATATTTCAAAATACTATGTAATTGAGAATTTAAAAAATCATAACAAATATAATACTAGATAAAGAACTCTGTAGTCTTTAAACTCTGTAGTCAATATCGTTCATAATTCTATTATGAATGATATTCTGGTGACTGACCCACCTATTTCTCAAAGCTACATTTGTCCTCTCATAGATGAAATCTATTGCATGTCTATAAATCCTAAAGAAATACAGAATATTTACCTCTTAAGATTACAGCCAGTAATCATGCCATTGTTTGCCTTTCAAAGAAGTTTATAATTTTTTTCCAGGTATTCGTAAAATTTACTCTTTCAGATTCTTTACTAAATCATTTCTTAGCTTTATCCTGAAACTATAGTATAGTTTTGGGACAGAATAATGAACAAAACATTCTGTTGGTGAACAGTATCAGCTCCTCTGCAAACATTTTATTACTGACTCTGAAACATGTACAGAAAGTAGAAGTTTCAGAAACTCTAGGACAGAAATAAAAGTGGAATCCTTTCTTCTAGCATCTTAATTTTCCTAGTCATTTTGGGCTCATATTTGAATCTTTGCTTGTCCAACTGTACATGGAGATATGCAGTAACATTGTTTCTTATTTCATTCCCTCTACTTCTCTTTGGGTAACTGTGCCAACAGGTCAGAGGGAGACACATTTGGAATGCTGAGCTCCCTGTTTATGGCCACAAATACCTTTCTTACATTGAATCAGGTGTGGGAAGGGATGGGATTCAGTAAGTGGGGCAAGCTCTCAGGGCCAGGGTAGGGTGGACATCAGGGTGCTGACATGAATGGATCCCCACACACACGATGTGTATCAGACCTTCAGTGACATTCGTTTCCCAGCTGTTAAGTTACCAAAGAAGGAGCCTTACCCGGGCCTTCTGCTCCATTTCTAGCATTAATCTTTCATGTTGCTCAGCTATGGCCAGTGTCGCAGAATGGACCTTCTGATAGATCATTTCTCCTTCCCTTGTTTGAAAAGTGAACAGTCCTTCTCCTGTGTCACACATTCTGTGAGAACAGAGATAGGGAAAGAGATGGGTCTCCACGTGTTCAATCATATAACAGTCCTCCATGTAAAAGAGGACTCCTCAACCTTCCATTATCTTCCTCGACCTTCACAGGAGTCAGTGAAGCAGGTTCATCGTTGCCCAAACTAACCAACACGTGCATCTGTAAATAGTACTAAGAAAATGGAAATGAAGATGAAAATCCATGTCCACTTGGATCTCCAAAGGGGAAGAGTTCACAGCAGCGTAAAGGAACAGATACAAGTGATATTGGTCATTACAGTGCATGTCCCACCAGCATTTAAAGAATAAAAGTAAATCATTGTTTTCTTTAAGGACTTCCACATTTGTGATATTTCAGCATGATCTTCCATGACTTGATAGCTCTGGAAATTTAAAGAACTTAAGAAAAATCTACAACTATCTTTATTGCAGTAGGAACCAAAAAGACTATACTTTTTTTTTTTGTCTATGGATTTGCATACACAGGCTGAAGCATTTATTTCAACTGAGTAATCCTCAGATAAATCGCGGTACAGCCTAGAAACAACATGGCATACAGGAGACCTGTTTGCATATGAGAATATTTGGTTTGAACTTAGCTCCACCACTTACCAGCAAGGAGACCTTGGACAAGTTGAGTAACTTGTCTGTATCTCCTGTTCACATCTCTAACACAGGCAAAATAATATTACCCATCTCATCAGATCCTCATGGCAGCTAATAGACTTGACATGCAAAATATTTATAGTGCTCAATTATTATTAGGTGCTCAAAAGTGTTAGCTATTACTATTTTTGTCATAGAGAAAGTGTGCAAAGTAGGTGAAATAGGTGAAGGGGATAAAGAAGCACAAAATTTCAAAATATAACTCAGTCATGGAGATGAAAGTACAGCATGGCGAATATGGTCAATGGTTTTGGAATTTTTTCTGTGTTGACAGTAACTACACTCATTCGGGGTGGAGCATTTAATCAAATAAAAGAAAGAGAAAGTATGGAACTAATCTAAATATCCACCATAGAGATTTAGTTGGCTTAATTATAGCATTTTTATCTGATGGACTATTGTACAGCTATTACCATGTCATTTCTGAGAGTGGATAATAACATTAAAAGTTATTATGTCAATTCAAGAGGAAAAAAATAGAATACAAATTCTTTTTCAATTATTTAATTATAAATACTACCTTAAAACATAACTTTTTATTGGAATAAAACCACTAACAATTTGTTAGGTAACAGTAAATAAGTTTATATGTAATTTTTATTAACAAAGACTAGTTCTAAAATGAGAAATATTTTTAATTAATATTTTAAGGCGGGTTTTAAAATAATTAGAGGCCTTTGGAAAGACCCATTCAGTTTCAATGCATTACTATTCAGATTATGGCTGTTACGCAGATTGCTGTGTTGTTGGTTTTCATGTTGTAACATCAGAAGATCTGCACAAACTGTTAATGAGGCCATATTATGTCTTCAAGCACCAGAATGATTTCGGATTCTTCCCTATGATTCTCCAAGGAATTTTCAGTAGAAATGTCTCAAGAGGCTTCAGACATCACAGAGGCTGAGGCTGCCCTCCCTTAGGGCCCCACAGAGCCAGCACTTAGCTGCTGGGAAAGAGATCTTAATAAAATTCAGATAGCGTGAAATGGAAAGTCTGGGGGGGAAAATGAAACATTTTCACAAAGCGAAACAAATTAGCCTTCTTTGTTGATTCAGAGGAGTAAAGAAGTCCAACAGCAGAGGCAGGAAAACCATTGATAAGTAGGGGACACCTCTTGTTTGCAGCTGACTTTTGTTTAGTGTGGTCTGAAAAAACACTGCTTATTAGCCCTCAGAAATGAGATAATGAAGACACAAGTTGTGTCATACTCAGTCATTGAGATGCAGAGGTCTAACACGTATCCTCTTCCTGGGACTTAACTCTGTCTAGTGAGGTTGAGAGCTCATAAAAGGTTTTTTTTTTTTTGCCAGCTTTGAAATAAAAACTACCATAAAGTTCATCCTTTGATCAAGAAGCAAGAAATTAAGACATGCCATCCTAAAAAAACAAAGAATATTTAGATAGACGGTGGTTTTTTTCCTCAACGCAGGTGCTTAAAGCCAAGCTGAAGCTAAACTTCTTCAGTAAAATTGGCTCCTATGGATAGCTTTTGTCAGTAGTGTTGGAATGGACAGGGTGGGTCTCCCTGGTTACTGTTTAAAACGTGTTCTCTTGGGGCTGGTCAGGAACAGATGTGGAGACTGTTTTCTTACATATCGAAGCAGTGTTGTGGTAGCAAGCCAGCAGCAGGGAAGAGAGGGGGAAAGGGGAAATACTTCTGATGGCTCCTGCCTTGGTGCTCAAGGTGCGGTCCGCAGCCCAGCAGCAGTGGCGTAGGGAAGCCCAACCAGCCAACTGGATGCCCTGGGGATTCACAGGCACAGTGCAGCTGGAGAAGCACTGACCTGCAGAACTCTTTCCACCAGTTAACAGTGGGGAAGGGGAGATGCTCCTTGGGACCCAAAGGAGGACGAACTTGCAGCTGTAGTTGTGCAGCAAGAGGCTGTGACATATGAAACTGGAGAAAGGAAGAAATATGACAAAAAGAACAAAAATACTAAAAGGACTAAGAGGTGCTAGTTACATCTGAATATTATAACCCCCTTGCCACCAGCATGCGTGTTCCTCAGTTGCATTTATTTGGAGAAAAGGTGAAAATATGGACAATATTTTACATGTCTGTTCTGACTCCATGGTAGACTTCTATTTAAATGTATAGACAATTACAAATGTTATCTCTCTGGATACTTAACAAGGTAATTGCACAAAATTAACACTTGTTCTTATCTAAACTAAAATGTTAAAGAATATAATCTCTAAGGACGCTTTCAACTTTAAGGAATAGTCTAGAGCCTCATAAAAATTCTAAGATGTACATAGAACTAACACACTTATTTCCAGATTTTGCTTTTTGTTTTTGACATTGTGATAAGGGACATCATAATAGGAGAGGATTTAAAAACTAAGAGCTTAAATTTCAACCACCATGTCATGGCCTACCATATTCATTTATCACATATTTATCAAGTAGGTGCAATAAGCAGGCACTGTCTTGAGTGTGGGGATGAAAAAGATGGAAAAATATGCTTGGCTCGTTGCTCCGAGGTTTTGCAAGCATCATTCAAAGAATGGTGCACTTCAGTAAGTGCCAGCACAGAGAAGGAGGGGGCCAAGAGGAAGGCAAACCGAGCCAAGTTATTTTACCTCTTTATTTGTCCTTTATAAAATAGGAGCAATAAGACTGTGTCACAAGATTTCTCTTTTTTCTTTTAATTCAATGAAGTAATGTAAGTGAGAGTGGGCAGGAAAGGGTTAATTCAGCAAGCCAGGGCTGCCCAAACCCTGCTACTTCCAGAGAAAGGCCGGACTTAGGGAAGGTCTCTTGGCTGGTTTCTGGACTGTCACCTCTGAGCCTTTGAAATGTGTTTTTGTGTGCCCCAGGTCTTAAGCCACACTTCACCAGTTTGACCAGAGAAGTTTATGCTAATAATGTACCCGTCTTGTTCTGGTGGAAGCTGAGGCTGATCCTCTGATATTTGCACCTATGGGACAGATCCCCAGTAGACACTTTGGACACACAGGTTTGCGCTGGCTTCCCTGTGGAGCCACAGTTCACATGTGTTGTCCCACACCGTTGCTGCGAGGGCTAAGCACGTCCCCACGTGACTGCCCTGGGAGGGAGAACGGGCGACTGGCCTTTTCCCTGGGTTAATATTCATCTGTACCTTTCACCGAAGGGAACCGTAACTGTATCATTGCTTTTTCTGAATCTTGGGAGTCTTTCTAGAGAATCCCTGCCCCTGAGGGTGATCCTGGGGACTCTTCCACTCAAGACCACCAGCATGTGGTAGGTTGTCAACGTAGTTTGATATAGTAAAAAATCTTTAAAAATCCTAGTTTTTTTCCCTAAGTGGCTCTTTTTCAAATTCCATTCTTGTAGGGATCTAGGAGCAAATCCTCTCCTTCTCTGGCCCACTTTATCACTCCCAGAATTGCCTGCGATGACAGCACTACCAGTGTAGTCTCTGCTGTGTCCTAATAAAGGAAGAATAACTAGAGTCATGTGAATTCACAGGAAACTGAACCCCAGATGAGGTGCATCACTGGGCCTGCTTCCAACACTTCCCTTTAAGGGAAGAAACGCCCCGAACATCTGGTGTGCCGGAGGCAGCTTCATGTGAGAACCAAGCCCCTACCATGTAAGTATTAGACCACTGCCCTTCTTTTTCTGCCTTTAACTCTCAAACTTAGCTCTTTATGAAAGGGTGGCTTAAAAATCCAAGTGATTCTTCCAAAGGACAAGCAAAAGAAATTGACCAAATCAAGAGTCATGGTAACATTTTACTTTTAAAAAGTGAAAATGGACACTTTGAAACAATTCTCTGTGGGTCTTTAGACACAATATTGCTACAGATGAATTTGTCGACCTTGGCAATTTTGTCTGTCTTCACAGTTACATAATTTCATTCTCACTGTAAGTTGTGCAATATCGTATATATATATTTAATGACCAAATATCTATCCTCCATGCACACAGGAACTTTAGACTCTGTCATGGAGAAGAGCAGGAGCGCTTTCCTGAAAACCCAGCAGTGTTTCTATTTAATATTTAAAATTTAATGTTTAATTATACAAAGTAATGAAATTCTTAAAAGCACAGCTTTTCTGCAGAGTAGTTAAAACCAATTAACCCTTTTATTCTGTTAAGAGTTTAATCTTTATTGTCATGTAAAAATGCTGGCATTTTACTTTTCTTCAGAAGCTATGAAAAGTCTGTAGTTTCTCTCTGTGAGCTGCCGCAAGTCAGACTTTGATCTGTGGGAAGAAACTAAAAGCGAAATGGACAAACAAAAGCAATACCATAGATAGTCCAGAAATAGACCCAAAGCATATGAGTTAAATATGTGATGATAATATGATCTGGAATCTGTGAGGGAAAGCTGGACTCTTCAGTAAACTGTACTGGACACCGGTCATTGGGCAAAATATTTGGATCTATGTTTCTGCCTCCACTGATACAAATTTCAGAGAAAGCAAATGAAGAAAAAGTACTAAAGAAGTAGGGAAGAATACCAATATAAACTAAGAAGAAGGAAGGAGTGCCAAGTGGTGAGCTCAGGAAACAGTGATAAGAGAAAAAATGGAATAAATGCTATTGAAGGTGAATCAAAGCTGAGAAAAATATTTGAAACTCACAACACTGGTAAGTTCTCATCTATAAAACAAGTACAATGTCAGAACTTTTCTCATAGAGTTGTTGCAGTATTAAATGAATTAATATGTGTAAATCTTAAAACAGTGTCCATCTTTTTATTATTACTCATCAAATAGTACTACTATTATTGCTACAGTACTGACATAGTTAAATATATAAAACATATTGCTAAATGAAAAACCAAGGTAAAAATAATATGTGTCCTGTGCTAACATTTTTGTAAAAAAATCTAGGTGTGGGAAGAACTTACAAACATCTTTGCTTGTATGTACATTAAATGCTGGGTGAATTCACCAGAAACTAGAGACCAGGTTATTTATTGGGGGTTAAATGAACCTGACAGATGAGTATCTGTCAGGGACACACTGCTTTTCCTTATGTAAATGATAAAATTAAATAAAGGAATATTATTGACTTACTTATTGAATTTAATTAATTGAAATCAACTTAGGAGGACTTCCGGGAACATGGCGGTGTGAGCAGGGCAGCAGAAATCTCCTCCCAAAACTATATAAATCTACGAAAATACAGCAAATACAACTATTCCTAAAAGAGAGACCAGAGCACACAGGAATGTGCACAGCGTGCAGCCACACCCGGGAGGACTCAGTACCCTGTGAGGGGGGTAAGATACAGAGCCGCGACCCAGCGGCACCCGAGCACTCACCCAGCCCAGCGCAGAGGATTCGGAGCAGGGAGGGAGTGGAAGAGCAGGTCCGCGAAATAACCAGCCTCGGTGGTCTGCGCTGGGAGCGCTGACACACATCGCGCGGTGCATCAGACATTGGAGAGGCAAAAGGTACAGGTTTTGAGCCGGGAACGCGCCGGGACCGTGCAGCCAGCGCCCCGGGATAAGAGAAAAGCGCGCGCCATTTGTAGCGGTCTCGGAGAGGCGGGGGGCCCAGCGACGGAACACCATCACCCCGGCGAGCTCAGCCCTGCAGGCTGGAAGTCCTGGGAAACTTCAGTCCCCTTTGCTGGTGACGGAGAGAAGGGAGCAGCCACTCTGGAACTTTATACAGAAAACAATAGCCTCCCATTCGTTCCTGCCCCGGCCAGACCTACAAAAAAGCGGCGCAGCCATGGCTGCGGATTAGTGGAGCAATAGCAACACCTACAGCATGCTTAGAGAATCCACTCCAGCCTTAAAGAGCCCAGCTGACATACGTGGCACCTACCAGCAACCACTCCTATCAACATGACAAGACAGAGGAACACGACACAGACACAAATCATCAAGACCCAGACAACAAGCCCTGAGAAGGAACCTGAAGGGATGGAAATGCAGAATCTCCCTGAAAAAGAATTAAGAATAAAAGTCATAACCATGCTGATGGATCTACAGAGAAATATGCAAGAGCTAAGGGAGGAAGTGAGGGAAGTCAGGAAAGATAATGCAAAAATCAGAGAAGCCATCGACGGGCTCAGCAGCAGACTGGATAAGATGCATGAGACTGTTAATGCAATAGAAATCAGAGAACAGGAACACAGAGCAGCTGAGGCAGAGAGAGATAAAAGGATCTTTAAGAATGAAAGAATATTAAGAGAACTGTGTGACCAATCCAAATGGAACAATATTCGCATTACAGGAGTACCAGAGGAAGAAGAGAGAGAAAAAGGGATAGAAAGTGTCTTTGAAAAAATAATTGCTGAAAATTTCCTCATGCTGGGGAAGGAAATAGTCTCGCGGTCCATGGAAGCCCACAGATCTCCTAACACAAGGTACCCCAGGAAGACAACACCAAGACACATAATAATTAAAATGGCAAAGATCAAAGATAAGGACAGAGTATTAAAGGCAGCTAGAGAAAGAAAAAAGATCACCTTCAAAGGAAAACCCATCAGACTAACATCAGACTTCTCAACAGAAACCTTACAGGCTAGAAGAGAATGGCATGATATATTTAACGCAATGAAACAGAAGGGCCTCGAACCAAGAATACTGTATCCAGCACGATTATCATTTAAATATGATGGAGGGATTAAACAATTTCCAGACAAGCAAAAGCTGAGAGAATTTGCCTCCCATAAACCACCTCTACAGGACATCTTAAAGGAACTGCTCTAGAGGGAAGCACTCCTAAGGCTAAAAAGCTGTCACCAGAGAAAATAAAATCATAGCAAAGAAAGCAGACCATCCAAACACTAACTAAAGGCAAAGAATAAAACACCTAGTATATAAAGAATGGAGGAGGAAAAATAAGAAGGGAGAGAAATAAAGAAACATCAGACTGTGTTTACAATAACTTAACAAGAAAGTTGAGTCAGATTGTTAGATAGTTAAGAAGCAACCCCTGAACCTTTGGTAACCATGAATCTAAAGCCAGCAATGACAATAAGTACATATCTATCGATAATCACCCTAAATGTAAATGGACTGAATGCACCAATCCAAAGACACAGAGTAACAGAATGGATAAAAAAGCAAGACCCATCTATATGCTGCCTACAAGAAACTCACCTTAAACGCAAAGATATCCCCAGACTAAAAGTGAAGGGATGGAAAAAGATATTTCATGCAAACAAGGGAAAAAAAGCAGGTGTTGCAGTACTTGTATCAGACAAAATAGACTTCAAAATGAAGAAAGTAGCAAGAGATAAAGAAGGACATTACATAATGATAAAGGGGTCAGTTCAACCAGAGGATATAACCATGTTAAATATATATGCACCCAACACAGGAGCGCCAGCATATGTGAGACAAATACTAACAGAATTAAAGGAGGAAATAGACAGCAATGCATTCATTTTAGACTTCAACACACCACTCACTCCAAAGGACAGATCAACCAGACAGAAAATAAGTAAAGACACAGAGGCACTGAACAACACACTAGAACAGATGGACCTAACAGACATCTGCAGAACTCTACACCCAAAAGCAACAGGATACACATTCTTCTCAAGTGCACATGGAACATTTTCCAGAATAGACCACATACTAGGCCACAAAAAGAACCTCAGTAAAATCGAAAATATTGAAATTCTACCAACCAACTTCTCAGATCATAAAGGTATTAAACTAGAATTAAACTTTAGAAAGAAAACAAAAAGGCTCACAAATACATGGAGACTTAACAACATTCTCCTAATTAATCAATGGGTCAATGACCAAATCAAAACAGAAATCAAAGAGTATATGGAGACTAATGACAACAACAACACAAAGCCACAGCTTCTATGGGACGCAGCAAAGGCAGTTCTAAGAGGAAAGTATATTGCAATCCAAGCCTATCTAAAGAAAGAAGAACATTCCCAAATGAATAGTCTAAAGACACAATTACTGAAATTGGAAAAAGAAGAATAAATGAGACCCAAAGTCACCAGAAGGAGGGACATAATAAAGATCAGAGAAGAAATAAATAAAATTGAGAAGAACAAAACAACAGAAAAAATCAATGAAACCGAGAGCTGGTTCTTTGAAAAAGTAAACAAAATAGATAAACCCCTAGCCAGACTCATTAAGAGAAAAAGAGAATCTACACACATAAACAGAATCAGAAATGAGAAAGGAAAAATCACGACGGATCCCACAGAAATACAAAGAATTATAAGAGAATACTATGAGAATCTATATGCTAGCAAGCTGGAAAACCTAGAAGAAATGGACTTCTTAGAAAAATACAACCTTCCAAAACTGACCAAGCAAGAAACAGAAAAACTAAACAGACCAATCACCAGCAACGAAATTGAAGCGGTAATCAAAAAACAACTCAAGAACAAAACCCCTGGACCAGATGGATTCACCTCTGAATTCTACCAGACATATACAGAAGAAATAACACCCATTCTCCTTAAAGTTTTCCAAAAAATAGAAGAGGAGGGAATACTTCCAAACTCATTCTATGAAGCCAGCATCACTCTAATACCAAAACCGGGCAAAGACCTCACCAAAAAAGAAAATTACAGACCAATATCCCTGATGAACGTAGATGCAAAAATACTCAACAAAATATTAGCAAACCGAATTCAAAAATACATCAAGAGGATCATACACCATGATCAAGTCGGATTCATCCCAGGGATGCAAGGATGGTACAACATTCGAAAATCCATCAACATCATCCACCACATCAACAAAAAGAAGAACAAAAACCACATGATCATCTCCATAGATACTGAAAAAGCATTTGACAAAATTCAGCATCCATTCCTGATTAAAACTCTCAACAAAATGTGTATAGAGGGCACGTACCTCAACATCATAAAGGCCATATATGACAAACCCACAGCTAACATCATACTTAACAGCGAGAAGCTAAAAGCTTTTCACCTAAGATCGGGAAGAGACAGGGATGCCCACTCTCTCCACTGTTATTCAACATAGTACTGGAGGTCCTAGCCATGGCAATAAGACAAAACAAAGACATAAAAGGCATCCAGATTGGTAAAGAAGAAGTCAAATTGTCACTATTTGCAGATGACATGATATTGTACATAAAAAACCCTAAAGACTCCACTCCAAAACTACTAGAACTAATATCTGAATTCAGCAAAGTTGCAGGATACAAAATTAACACACAGAAATATGTTGCTTTCCTATACACTAACGATGAACTAACAGAAAGAGAAATCAGAAAAATAATTCCATTCACAATTGCATCAAAAAGAATAAAATACCTAGGAATAAACCTAACGAAGGAAGTGAAAGACCTGTACTCTGAAAACTACAAGACACTCCTAAGAGAAATTAAAGAGGACACTAACAAATGGAAACTCATCCCATGCTTTTGGCTAGGAAGAATAAATATTGTCAAAATGGCTATACTACCTAAAACAATATACAGATTCAGTCCAATCCCTATCAAACTACCAACAGCTTTCTTCAATGAACTGGAACAAATAATTCTAAAATTCATATGGCACCACAAAAGACCCCGAATAGCCAAAGCAATCCTGAGAAGGAGGAATAAAACGGAGAATTACGCTCCGTGACATCAAGCTCTACTACAAAGCCACAGTAATCAAGACAATTTGGTATTGGCACAAAAACAGACCCACAGACCAGTGGAATAGAATAGAAAATCCAAACATTAATCCAAACACATACAGTCAATTAATATTTGATAAGGGAGCCTTGAATATACATTGGGGAGATGATGGCCTCTTCAGCAGCTGGTGTAGGAAAAACTGGACAGCTACATGTAAGAATGAAACTGGACTACTGTCTAACCCCATACACAAAGGTAAACTCAAGGTGGATCAAAGACCTGAATGTAAGTCATGAAACCAGAAACTCTTAGAAAAAAATATAGGCAAAAAGCTCTTGGACATAAACATGAGCAACTTCTTCATGAACATATCTCCCTGGGCAAGGGAAACAAAAGCAAAAATGAACAAGTGGGACTATATGAAGCTGCAAAGCTTCTGTACAGCAAAGGACACCATCAGTAGAACAAAAAGACATCCTACAGTATGGGAGAATATATTCATAAATGACGTATCTGATAAGGGGTTGACATCCAAAATATATAAAGAACTCACGCACCTCAACAAACAAAAAGCAAATAATCCATTTAAGAAATGGGCAGAGGACATGAATAGACACTTCTCCAAAGAAGAAATTCAGATGGCCAACAGGCACATGAAAAGATGCTCCACATCACTAATCATCAGAGAAATGCAGATTGAAACCACAATGAGATATCACCTCACACCAGTGAGGATGGCCAACATCCAAAACACAAACAACAACAAATGTTGGCGAGGATGTGGAGAAAAGGGAACCCTCCTACACTGCTGGTGGGAATGCAAATTAGTTCAACCATTGTGGAAAGCAGTATGGAGGTTCCTCAAAAAACTCAAAATAGAAATACCATTTGACCCAGGAATTCCACTCCTAGGAATTTACCCTAAGAATGCAGCAGCCCAGTTTGAAAAAGACAGATGCACCCCTATGTTTATCGCAGCACTATTTACAATGGCCAAGAAATGGAAGCACCCTAAGTATCCATCAGTAGATGAATGGATAAAGAAGATGTGGTACATACACACAATGGAATATTATTCAGTCATAAGAAGAAAACAAATCCTACTATTTGCAACAACATGGATGGAGCTGGAGGATATTATGCTCAGTGAAATAAGCCAAGCTGAAAAAGACAAGTACCAAATGATTTCACTCATATGTGGAGTATAAGAACTAAGAAAAAAAACTGAAGGAACAAAACAGCAGCAGACTCACAGAACCCAAGAACGGACTTATAGTTACGAAAGGGAAAGGGACTGGGGAGGATGGGTGGGAAGGGAGGGACAAGGGGGAAAAAGGGGCATTACGATTAGCAGATGTAATGTTAGGGGGGGCACGGGGAGGGCTCTACAACCCAGAGAAGACAAGTAGTGACTCTATAGCCTCTCACTATGCTGATGGACAGGGACTGTAATGGGGCTGGTGGGGGGGACCTGATGAAGGGGGTAGTGTAATCACCATAATATTGCTCATTTAATTGTAGATTAATGATATCAAAATAAACTTAAAAAAAATTAAAAAAAAATTAAATTAGCATTACATTTTAAAGCAAGGGTCCGCACAGAGATTTTGTGAAGATGCAGTGTTTATAATGTTTCTTGCTCAGTCTCTGTGCTTACCAAATACTCTTTTGTGTTTGCAAAATGCTATACTGATCATTATGGGCCTCCCTTCCACTTTAGACATACACATGCCCACACACAAACACTACATATACATTTATACACACATTTAATCTTTTCCAGTGTAGCAGAGACATATGAGGACCAGGTTTACAAAATTTTGCTTAGTAATGAATTGAAATAACAAGAGGCACAGAAATGAGGAGAATAATAACAGAGCATTCATGGAGCATCGACTTATGCGAGGCACGGTGTTCAGCATAGCATGCGCACTATCTTTTTGGGCTTCAAACACCCTACAAGGCCCTTTCTGCATCCCACTGGAGAAAACACTGTACTTAGGAGATGAAAGAATTGCCCAAGGTCCTTAAAATTTAAATGGCTGAGAGGTGAGCTGAACGTAGACATGTGATTTTGGAGGGCAAGCTCATTATCACTGTTAGATTTCATTCATTTAAGATGAGAAGCAGAAAAGTATGCAGAATTCTTTAATTGTGAAATTTTTTGTAGTGGAGCAGCCGAGCTCAGAACAGGGCCTGGGATCAAACATTTTAAGGGCTTTCTGCCTCTTTGCCACTGTTCCTTTTCTTTCCAATCAGGTTCCCACGAAATAGACCTCAACAGGTATACTAGTAAAATGCCCATTAAAGTAAATCAACCAGTGAATCAGTAAAAGAGTCAAATTAGAATCAACCCCTCCCTGCACTCCCAACTTCATGTCAAGTCCTCTGTATGGAGGAAGTAGAGCAGAACATTCGCCAACCTCTTTGCCTCTTGACTGGGTTCCTCTAGTCATGGCGGCTGTTCTTGGCTGATTGTAGTTTTAGTAACCGAGGGCTAGCATGGCTTCCCTTGAACAAGTCAAGAAACCTGAGCCTATAAATAGATCTTGATTTTAGTCCAGGCTCTGCTGAAAATTAGCTTTCTGAAATGCCATTTTGATCCTCTATAAATTCAGTTTTTTAATGAAATAGGTGATCTAAATGATCTCTAAGGTGCAAAAAAGTTCTAAAATTTTACGATTCTTCCACCTACAATTGTGTACTCAATAATGGCTGAATCACAATCACACTAAGGAAAATATCTCCATGTTGTCACATATTTTCAAAGTTGTTATTCTATTCTATTTAATTTTTCTTACTTTGAAATACTCTTGTGTTTTTTCAACTCAATGGTAAAGCCAGTTGAATCTCCCTGACATAGTTGAAAGTTTTTGCTTTAGTAAATCCTTGAAAAGATATTCATTATTTACCTTCCTTTCTGCCTCAAAAATGGATAATTGAAAAATCCACTATGTGAAGATATAAAGACATGAGACTTTAGTTGCTATTTAAATTCCTCAAAACATATTCCCAAATTACTACCATTATCATTATTATTATACTGTTATATGTTTATGAAGTGTTAGTGGAAAAAAATCATTATTTACAGCTACTTTTATATTCATCCTATATACAAACCTCTGGTGGCTTTATCGTAAAAACTGGATCCTCCTTGAGGATCGGGGCTTCAACATCCTTAACACCCAAGTGTCATCACCAAAGCACCTCATAAACTCCATAAATGTTTGCTGACTGAGATGACTTTAAAATTATCAGTATGATGGCTACCTGGTAGGTCTTGATTTGTAGTTCCTGATAACAAAAAATAATAAAAGGGAAAAGCATTTTATTTTTTTAAGAACAATTCCATGGTATATTTTTCTTTTTTTTTATTAAGGTATTATTGATATACACTTATATGAAGGTTTCACATGAAAAAACAATGTGGTTACTACATTTACCCATATTATCAAGTCCCCACTCACACCCCAATTCAGTCACTGTCCATCAGTGTAGTAAGATGCCACAGATTCACTGTTTGCCTTCTCTGTGCTTCACTGTTTTCCCTGTGATTCCCCACACCATGTGTACGAAACATAATACCCCTCAATCCCCTTCTCCCTCCCTCCCCACCCACCCTCCCACACCCCTCCCCTTTGGTAATCACTAGTTCCTTCTTGGAGTCTCTGAGTCTGCTACTATTTTGTTCCTTTAGTTTTGCTTCGTTGTTATACTTCACAAATGAGGGAAATCATTTGGCACTTGTCTTTCTCCGCCTGGCTTATTTCACTGAGCATAATATCCTCCAGCTCCATTCCATGGTATATTTTTCTGAATGGAATAGACCAGTCAAAATGGAAACAGAATGGATTCATTCTTATGTTCCTAGCTGATGTACATTTGCTCTATTTTTAAATTGTTCAAGGGAGGCTGTGTGGATATCATATGAAGTAGCTGCCAATATATACTTGAACCTATCTTTCTGGGAAAGAGTTAATAACAAATCAAGTCAACCGAAGGCTTAAATTCCATCATTCAGAAATTATACTTCCCTTTTAAAGTGAATTTGACTGCCAAGTCATGGTTGGAAAATTTTATAGTTTAACATGCAAGTTACTACTATTTAATCACTGAATTAGAAAAGAGTTACGTTCCTCTTCACCATTTTTAGAGGAACTTAAAGTGAGATCATTGTCTTCCCTCAGAGCCAAAGAGCCTGTAACCAGGGTTTACAAATTACATTTTAATTTTCTTTTTGCTCTAAATATAGTTAATGAAGGTAATTTAAAAATTACGTTAAAGATACTTTCAGTGTCTCAAGTGACTATGGAGGAAAGTGTTTAAACTATAGCCAAAACAGAAAAGAAATTTAAGATTATACTTGATTTTACTTTGATTAAGTCTTGCTTTTCTTCTTAAGTTCTATTTATTCACTCATTGGCATTTTTTAGGGCATCACAAGCTATGTATCAGGCAGTGTATTAGCTTCTGGGCAATATTTTAAAAATCATATTTAAAAACTAAGTAATAAACATTAACTCATGAATTTCTTTTGTTCTCATTATATATATATATCTTTTCTTTTAAAAGCTCAGAAACAGATGATTATATGAAATACATAATGTAAAAACAAATTTTGTAGAAAAAGAACTATGGAACTGGTTATCTTTATTGTGTTAAAATTTCCTCTGGAGGTGTTTAGATGACATCACTAATAAAGTCCAACTTTTAGTCTTTTATTGCCATGTTCAAATCAAGCCACCACTCAGTAAAAGGGTACAAGTCATTCTCAGATGCTGAGGGCAAATACCGATTGGTTTTACAAATGATGTGGTAGAAACAATGCAGTATTTCTTAGGGGAGCTGACTCCTGAGAATACAATTCCTTTTAATGTTTGAATAAGTTTTCCATCTCTGCCTCTGATCCACCTTCACATCCAGTCTACCTCAAATAAAGTCTACATTTCCACACACAAGCCATGAAACTAAGCAAATGACAAAAGAGACAGTGGTTCTGGAAGCTCTAAAAAACAGGTGAAATGTTAAGTCACATAAATGAAAAAAAATATTCCTTATCCTATCTTGCCCATTTTTGAGTCTCAGTATTCCTGTTTTTAAAGTAAGAAGGTTTGGCTACATGATTAATAAGGTCTCTTTCAAATGTGGAAGTTCCTAACTAAGTTTGACTTACAGTTCCGTTTAAGGGGTTCGCTTGCTTTAAACTCCATCAATTTACTGTATTTTGAAAAGTAGCTGCTCCATGATTGACTATGTTGTGTTTCCTCTGTCTTGCCTTGGGTACTGTTGTTTTTCCTGCTCAGTCACTTCCATGTAAGGGAAAAGACAGTGGAGTTCACTGGAGCTATCTTACTGCTCAGGGGTCTATGAAACAAGAATGTTAGGACTTCAGCATGCAGTTCCTACCCTGGTTCATTTCCATCCCTTTCAGATCAATTCATCATTTATAAGTCTTCAATAGTCATGTGATTGCTCCTGGACATCCTGACATCTGGACAGTCAACAGCCCACTCTTCATGGCATGTATATTGGATAACTTGGTCAACTTGACTAGACCACGGGGTTCCCAGATATTTAGTTAAAACATTATTCTTCGAGTGTACCTGTGAGGATGTTTCTGGGTGAGATTACCATTTGAACTATAGACAGAGTAAAGCAAACTGCCCTCCCTGATGTGGGTGACATCACTCAATCCACCAGAAGCCTTGATAGAACAAAACGTGTAGTAAGGGAGAATTACTTACATTCTGCTTAGCTATTTTTGAGCTGGGACATTTCTATCCTCCTGCACTTGGACTGGAATGCACACCACCAGCTCTCCCGGGCCTCCAGCTTGCCAACTGAATGATGGGACTCCTCAACCCCCAGTTACCTGAGCCAATTCCTTATATGTTCCAATTATATATATAAAACTCCAATTAGTCTGTTTCTGTAAAGAAGCCTCATACAGCAGGCATATCTTTGCTCCCCCTCCTCCAAGCAGATGGAAGTCTGACATCCCGACTCTGGGGAGGGTGAGAGTGGTGAGTGAGATCTGTGTAGTTTCCTTACTGTCACAAGATCATGCAGGCAGTGGAGAGAAAAAAGAATGGAGAAAGTAGATTTTAAAAGATGGATTTATTTCTGTTTTTGTTCTTGCTTAACTATGGAAGTAGCTCATCCAGTTCTCTTTCTGCTGAGAACCATCTAGACTTTCACTTTCTGAGTTGGTTTGTAGGGGAAAGATAAGAAAAATACTTCCCATCGCACCAGAGGCGCCATTTCCTCAAACCCAAACACAGCCCTCTCAGCACAGCAAGACTCGGATATCAAAGCAAGAGAAGATTTCCAGTCTAACTGAACATTTTGTTGTTGTTTTTTCTCAGTACACTATGTACTTTTTCTGTACTGAGAAAACATTGTGGAGACTTTCTCCCTAATCTGCTAAGAGTTTTTATTTACCTTGAGGAGAATGATTATGGCAAAAGAAATATGAAGTCAATATTTTGCTTCTGAAATTCAGAATGAGATTTGAGTCTCTAGGTAGCAGCTATTTATGAATTTTCAAAAGTCAGGTCTAGATGATTCCATCAGAGTTTTACTATAAATTATGGCTATAGAGAAATTAGGACATGACCCTGAACAGAGATGACCCTGTTCCTCTGGATCTGAGTGACTGTGGGAAAGAGAAGTAGAGGAAGAGGAGATCCAGATGTCTTTCACCTGAGTGGAAATTCTGAAGAAGGCAGGAATTAGTACATTGACATCTTGTTGAGTGAGCCAAAGGCTACACTTTTGACTCTCCAGAGCTTAAGTTTGGATGCAGGGCATATAGGAGGTCCTGTACAGACAATTGTGTAGTCCTATGCTGGAGAAGAGTGGGTTTGCACACTCTGAGATTAAGGAAAATGTCTTTGGTTAGTGGTTCCAGTGGAAAGCCCTGGTGTATTCCCCTAAAGGCCAGTGGAGTTAGAAGCTCAGCCAGTGATGTTAGTCTGGCACTGACCAGACCAGGTGGTGCTTGAATCTGAGGGTCCTTTACTGCATACAGCCTTGTAAGACTGTTGAATGTTCAAACATCAAACTACATCAACTGAGAAAAAGGGGGGAGAAAACCAGTACATCACCAAGATGGGACTTCCAAAAATGACAATTTCCTCCTTCTCACTGGGCAGGGGGCTCATGAAAATGTGAAATAGAAAATAAAGAATCTGTACTTCCTTTGCTCAACCAAGTTGCATTAAATTCTTGAGCCAGATATAGTTGTGACATATTTGCAGTTTCAAATAGTAACACCCTCACTTCCTTGTCTGTGAAAATTAACTGGCAGAGGTTTTCATTTGCTGCAAATCTCATTTATGTAGTCTTCAGGTCAGCCCTATAATCTCTCCATGAATGTGTGTGGAAAATACTTTCCCCAAGTTCCTGCCCACACTTTTTCCCAACTGTACTACCATATTGTTCATGGCCACTACAATCACTTGAAGGTATGGAGCGAACTGAATGTGTTTTATTTTGATTAGTGTTATTATTAATGAGGCTGTTGTCATTGACGGAAAACTATAGAAAAAGGCAAAACCAAAAATGTATTCGTAGATGTTGAGCATATTGGATGACATGTGCTAGAACGGGTTCTGGTGACCTAGCTGTCAGCCACTTCAGGAGTCCAGCTGAAGAGAGGGTCACCAGGGAAGGGTGTATCTGGGCACTGGAATCCTTTCACACCTGGAATTGGGACAATATGAGTTAGGTAAAAAGGCACTCTCTCAGATGGGATTAATGCTTAGATAATGCTTCATCAGAGTCCCATTCTCAGAGAATATTCTAGATGGATCTCTCCTTGCTCATCCTGCTCATGGCCCCGAATGAGTGTACTGACTGCATTTCCCTGACCGCTAGGCTACAGGCAGGTGAGACAATCCAATTCTCCCTGTTCAGTGACTTCAACTGTGAGACACAGGGTGATGACATCAGTGTTAGATATTCAGCAGTGGAGGAGAGACTCAGGAGAAGGCAAGCAGATGTTGGCAAGGGTGTAGCCTCTTCCTGAAATTTCAGATCTCTGTCCCATTTTGTCTAATGCCAGGTACAGTTTGTTTTATGTGTTTGGAGTCCATAAGATTTCAAATAATGGGGAGTGATTGCATGTTTTAAATAAGCACTCCAAGTGACATGTCTGAATATTTGAGTTTGAAACTAGTGCTTTTAGAACAAGCCCAGATAGTTTCCTCTTTCATCGAATGTAGGAGACAACTAAGGACCACACAGAACCTTCTCACAGGACCAGATTCTCATTAGCTTCTTTATTCACTCAACAAACACTGATCTGTTATTCATTGTATGCAAGGCACTTTGCCTGGCTCAGTATATAGCTGCACAGTGATGGGTGGTGATTTGGAAAAGCTATGCAAATGAGTAAAATTCTGATGCTTCTTTATAGTAGTTTTTACTTTACCACTCCCTGTTCACCACAGCTTCATGCCTGGACCCAAATACATTTCTGTCTTGTTTCCAGAAATATCTTCAATCATTAATTAAATGCCTTCAGAGAGTTAAGAGGCTGCTGGAAGGAATGAATTAATTACTTATATAACTGAGAAGTATTTATAGAAATATGGTTTTGCTTTCTGGAGAGGGCAATTTCCAGTCTTTAGAAGTGAAGGCCGCTACGGTGTTGGTTTCGCTGGCCAGAGGGCTGCCTTAACCTGCTGGTTTCCTGGTGGGTCAGGAGGAAGAAAGAAGATAAGAAAATTCTAAGTCACTGATGATGACAACTTCACATGCCTTATAATTTTGGCAAGAGCTGGTTAAGGTGGCCAAGGTGGCTGATCTAAGAACCGGGTCCCTGCAGGGGCTTCAGAGTGTCTGCTCGCGTGGCCAGGAAGAGAGGGAGAGACAGAGGAACTGTCTGCCCAGGAGCCTTTCCAGCTGGTCCCAGCCCGGAGGAAATACTGCAGAAGCAGAGGGAGGTGGGAGTTCCCAGGATCTTTTCTACCATTTCAGCTCAGTACCAGCTGCTGGAGAGAACGGAATAAAAATGCCATAAGGAAAGTAGTTGAGAGAAATTTACGCTTTTACCCTTGAAACCTAATGGGAGTTCAAGAAGTATATGCTTTATTTTATTTTTCTTATTGGTCAAAGCCCTTGGCTGCATATTGTAAATACCTACTGTGGATCAAAGCAGTCTTAGTGAAAAATATTCCTTTCAGCTTCTCTGGTTGTTAAAACTTCATGAAGTGCTGATTTTAAATGCTATCTTTCCTATGAACAAAATATCATTTGCTGCTAAGTCATATCTCTATGATTTCATTTTTCTTATGGCATGTAAGGATGTCATAGAATCTCAATTATATAATGTTCTGTATTTTTCTGTTGTCTACACTTCTAAATGCTTGAGCTGCAAAGTTATTTTATGCTTATATAATTCATACTTTTTTTTTTCATAAGGAATTGACTCCTCATTTCAATTCCCTGTGATGATTTCTTTTGCTGCTTTCATTAGGTTTTCCTACAGAGCGAAGGGGAAAGGAATTAGCAAGGTCAAAACAAGGGAGATTGAAAAGCAAATCTCTGTTTCCTTTCAGTTAGTATTTATGTCAAAAGATGCAGTAATGGTTTTGAGACCAGGGTTTAGAGCTTGGGCAGCACCAGGTTGCATTTAACAAGGATGAGGGGAGCATGCAAGGGCAGGAGGTGTGTGGGTTCAGGTGAAACACAGGGGGAGGGGCCAAAGGGCTCAGAGGCCTTGGAGAAGCCCCCTGACCTCCACTGTCTGCAGCTGGTCTATGAAACGATGCACCTTACACAGCTTTTAGGATTGCTATGAGGATCAAAATACGAAAGCACTTTGAAGACAGTCAGGTGCTGTGAAATGAAAGATAGCGGTAGCAAAATCATGACAGATGGTTTCACAAGAGTGTCTGGAGAGCTAAACCATCCTGCTTAGCAATGTCTCCTTGCTGTGCTTTTGAATATCAAAAGCCTCTGCTACTGCCCTGATGAGGGTGCACTTCCTATGTTTGGAGATGGAGTTTCCTGTTCTCACACTGATCCGCAAGGCCCAGTCAGAGCCAGCGTGTGCTGTCAAACTAGCCATTGTCCCCCGTCAGAGAATTTGCCTGTGAAAAACTGCCGCCCCTGGTAAGGTGGCAGCTTTCCACAGGGAGGACCTGTCTTCTGCTTCTACCAACACAGACAATATTGGAGGTGGGAACAAGAAACCCTTCGCTCCTCCATCAGCTCACGTAAAGGCCATCTGCCGACCTGCTCCCACAGTGGAAGGTTCTGATTGTGTAACGCTAGTAATATTGCCTTTTTTGAAATCTGTTTTGCTCTCGGGGGCTGTGCTGTCTTCCCCCTATACCAAGTTCCATCATATTTGGTGCGGTAAAGCAGGCACATGGTGTACTTAGAACTGCAGGCAAAACAACCTATTACTAGACTTACTGTTAGCTTTCTGCATATTTAGGGGAAAATGCAAAAAATATTTACAGTTGATTAAGACTGGAATAAATGGAGAGGCTTAGTGTCTGATTTTAAGTTTGGGTGACTTTATGTATTTTTCTCTGGAGTTCTATTTAAAACCTGGCTGTTGACCTTGGCACAAAGAATAAGAAAACAATTTCTTTCAGTGAAAATTTCTCATTTCTTTAGGACTTCTATATTGTTGTGGGGTTCATTTGAACCAGTTTTACTAGTAAATAGAGCAGAGACATATATTCCCTCAGGATTCTGTGCTGTCATTTTAGATGTTTTTGTTGAAATTTGTTATTGATATTTAAATTAACATAAATGTGACTGAATTTAACTTTAGGGATATGAATAATGTTGCTGTTAATGCAAACACACACCAAAAGAAAGTCTAACTACCACTTAAGTCTTCTAGTTGGAAAAAGAGAGTTCTGGATTCAGGCTTTCTAGACCAGGTGTCTTTTCTGGATGTGTTAACTGCGTGTGTGACTTTGAATGTATTGATTGCTCTCTATTTGTCTGTATCCTTTTCTAGCATGTATGTCTGGCATTGTGCCCTGGGAAGCTGACTCCTTCAGGCCCAGGCTTGTCTGCCTTCTGCTCTGGCCAATGCGGGGCGTTGACAGAAGGTAGAGCGGGATCGAGCAGTTGAGGTAAGTTCCCCTCTGTCCATGTCCGTCCTGTGTCAGCTCTGTGGGTTTGCCAGGGGTTCATCTTCGGACGACCCAAGTTCTCTGGGTCTGGCTTCCTTGTTATTTTGGGCCTGGAGTGGTAAAAGTGGCTCTCTGTTGCTAGTTTCGGGCTGCTCTGCCACCTGTGTTTGTGCCCTAATCATACCCACACCCTTTAGTTCCCACATTGCATTTCCTCTTTGAGTAGGTTATCTCTGTATTGTTGGGCCTAAACTTAATTTCTAACAAGTTATTTAATCTCTCTGAGTCTCACTTTTCTCATTTCTAATGCAAGGACTTCATATCAGTCCAGTACATCTCAGAGGGTTGCTAAGATGAGCAACAGTCCCTCTACGAAGCTTCCACTTGGCAGGCGTTACGCACTTACTTGAAAGCTAACCCTCTGTCCGCAGTACCATTTCTCGTGGAATGCAAAAATGGAATGCGAAAATCACAAGCTACTTCCTATCCGGCATTCATGCCCTCGCGACAGGGCTTTAAGGCTCCTCCCACCAGGGGTGGCAGTTTCCTCCAGCCTTTGATTCTGTGCCAGCCTTGTGGTTTGCTTTGGCCAAAGGGAACATAGAAAATGAGACATGATGGGCAACTTACAGAGTTGCTTCTCCAGCCAGGTTCCCGGCTCGCCGCTTTGGAACCCTGCTGCTACGTGCACAAGCCCAGGCAGCCTGCCAGATGGTGAGAAACACGTCCCAGTCCTGCTCACCTGGTCACTGAGCCAGCCTCTAGACCAGTAGGAGACGTCTTGGTAGATCATCCAGACCCCAGCCAAGCTGCTAACTGGCAGCAGGAGAACAATCAACCCCACCAAGATCAGTGGAACCTGGTTCAGTTGAGCAGACAGTTGAGCAGAACTGATGATCTACAGACTCATGAATATAAATGGCTGTTGTTTTAGCCATTAAATTTTGGATGATTTGTTACAAAGCAGCAGATAGCTGATGGAACCATTCTTGGCAAATACGAAAATTATTTAAAAATATTGTGTCATATAAATGAGTGTTTTTATCATATACGATTATCAGTTTGTCATGATGGCAGAAAAATGGTTCTCTGAGAAGAGCTCAGGGAGATGTGTTTTCGTGTCCACAGCAGCTGGAGCAGTTCTGCACAGAGCATGAAGCTGGAGCACTGGAAGTTACTCAGGGGGAAATTTTTTAACATATGAGTTTCCAAAGTTGGCATGTGTGTCGACAGATGATTTTGGGAGTTGCATATTAGTTAAAATTAGAAATTTAAAAAATATTATTTAAAAGGAACCTGTAAAGAAGAAATTAGATGGCAGAAGAGAAAAGTGTTTTTGCAGACTGTCATCTTAAAAGAGAGAGTACAGAATTTACATACACCAGGCCCTTGGCATAGAAGACTTTACAAGCTAGGTCAAAGAGGATATCTAAATCGAAGCTAAGGCCACATAATCCTGTGTTTGGGACAGGAAGTTTAGCCCTCAGTTAAATCAAACAGAATATGGCAATAAATGTTACCTCAATATTTTTCTGTCCTGAGCAATGATTACATAGGGAGAATGAGTTCACAGAGGGTAGTCCTTATGGATCCTCCAGAAAATTGTGATAAGGACCACACTGAGAATTCAAGAGCTGCATGTTTTAAATCAGGTGTTCGGTGCATTAGAAATATGCTGTTCTAGTCCATGCCAAGTCTCTGATGGAAGTGCCAGGGAGATGGACGTTTTGGCGAGAAGTCATCATCATTGTCTCTAAAGCTTAGTTATTAATGTCTTCCTAGCTTCAGATCAAGGGGAAAATGTGTCCAGACTCACATATCAGGTTCCCATTCAAGGCCGATGTCCTTTCTAGCAGCGAGGAGCTGCCCGGCTGTTTGAGGGCACTCATTTGAAGATAAGAATAATAACTTATTTGGATAATACCTTCTTTTATAAGTATAAACCCAGAGTTCAAAAGTT
Source organism: Smutsia gigantea (assembly GCA_032199065.1). Classification (NCBI taxonomy): domain Eukaryota; kingdom Metazoa; phylum Chordata; class Mammalia; order Pholidota; family Manidae; genus Smutsia; species Smutsia gigantea. Next base: position 144,864 of record JAVSCE010007061.1, read on the forward strand.
AAAGTATGAATAGCATAACGCATAATTTTCTTCCCTGAATAGCATATTAAGAATATTAATGCTCTTTAACAGTGACCCAGAGTGATATAGGCCCAAACACATGATCTCATCTTATGATATGGAATTAAGATCTCCATTAGAAAGAGGTTTGAAATAACACCATATCTTTTCTGAGGGAGCTTTTCATTTTCCCCAAGTTACCATAATATCCCCAATCTATACATTCCCTTGAACTGACCCTTTGCAGCCTAAAAAGTCTCTCATAAATTAAGCCACTTTGTTTAAAGAAAGATCACACAGATTTTATCTGGGGTATCCATAGTTCTCACTAGAGAGAATAAACTTTCCATTGTCCCTTAACTTCATTCCATTTAAAAAGACAGAGCTGTTTACATTATTTATTTATATATTTTTAGGTTGTCTTTTGTAACCACAAGGAAAATAATTCTTCGGTGGTTATTTTCTTTATTTATTTGTTCTCATCAATAAATGTATGAAATTCAGACCTTAAGTAAATTCATAATAATGCCTTCCACTGCATTTTGACAATTCCTTCCAAGGGAGCCGGCTTAGGAAAGAACTAATATAATTAGCATTTTTTGATGGATGACTAGTGTCAAGACAGAGAGCTGAAAATTCTTATTGCGGTTAGAGAATACACCTGAACGTGTATGGCATGCAATGGCATAATGTGGCCGAGGAAAGTAAATTAAACTTACTTTTTTGCTTTAGATAACCAAAGCGTTATTTTTCCAAGTTTTATAATTTATATCATCATAGATATATTTTTACTGAAACCTGATGCTTGTTTCTATGTTCAGTTTCATCCAGATCTCTAGCTAGCTACCTTGGAACCTGGGTGAGGCTCCATCAAGTCTGCCATTTGAAGAGGAGGTAAGCCAAAATAAAAAATTCATGCTCTTCAAGTAGATATTTGACTTAGGCTACAAATATCTGTCAATAATTAAGGAAGTATTTTTTGTGTGCTTAATACGTGCCAGGAATACATATGCTTGTTGGAGAAAGGAAAGTTCAGAGAAGGACTTCAGTTATATATTCTACAACACTAACTGAAGTGAGTTTCTGACAATAACACCAGATAGAACTTTTTAATGTAGACCTTGGTATAATATCCTAGGTATGTGAGGATAGGCTCTTCTTACTTACGGCCTGATGAAGGTCAGTTTTGGAATTTATGTGCATTCTTTGTGCTAGTGAACAAGAGCAACATTAAAAACAAAAAGTATAAGGAAGTCAAAGTTGAATTTACAAGTACACTTTTGGGGTGGGTTGTATATAGGGCATTTCTAAGAACACAAGAAAACCCCGCCTTTCTGGCTATATTTAATCCTTCATGTAGGAGTTCGGTGGTTCTACCTCTTCAGTTTTAAACCATATTCATTTTATTAAAATTGTCACTCTTGATGAACTGCTAACAGTCAATCTTTTGAAGCTTTGGTTTGGATTTCAAGAAACTGTGTTTTAAGAGAACATGGCCATAAAATCACCATGCTAACTATGTTTCGAAAACAAGAACCCAGTCACTGAAATTTTGTGACTATATGAAGAAATAAGTAAGTTGACTAGGATTATGTTCAGATATATTATGGTGAAAGATATATGGGAAGACCTTCTACTGTATGAACTCCTATCTGACTATCCTTCAGGAAAGAATCAACTGTGATATTCTGTGCCAAGAGTAACTTAGATTTAAATGATGTCCATTTTGTGTTAAGATTTTCTACTTTTCACCTAAGTGACTCTCTTCATTGTCTTAAGCAAATGCATTTAAATATAGGATGAACAGGTAGGATCACAAGGGAAATACAAACATCAAATTGTTTCTGACTTAACTGCTTGTCATCATATTAGTACCCAGAAAATTTTCCTAACAGTTAAGAAATTAGAAGGTAAAGGTAATGAGTTCAAAGTTGGCCTAATATCTTAATAGCAAAATATTTTAACAGATATGCACTGTAGAATCATAATACATTCTATCTTTCAATATCCTTAAGTAGGATTCAGAAAATTTTGATATCTAAAAATAACAAATTTCTTAAAATATAATTTTAATATTTTCATATTAAGCTTTTAGTTGTGAACAACATAAAGAAAATGAAATAAAATAAAATAAAAATGTGGAGCTCAATAACGTAGCAGACAGCAAACGCCAGTATAACTACCACCTATTCAAAAGTCAGAACACAGTTAGCATCCTAGGAATTTGTGCCCCCCCATTTCTACCATCTCCCATGCTACCCCCAATTTTTTAGAGGGGCTTCCTGTTTTTTAATTGTATTAATAGTAACACAATGAGTGCAAATACAGCATGCACAATAGATGGGTTCAGAGTGCTAACAGGAAAGCAAATAAAAATTCAATGGGGGCTTTCCACACCTACATGACCAAGTCAAACTGTGATTTGACTTGTTTCAAATACAGTCCCTTTACAGAGTGATTGGAGCATGAGTCTTTCACATGTAACTAGAGAAAGTCCTTTTTTTCAGACTGTAAGGTTGGAAGAGCTTATTCATCTGCAAAGCCAAACATCAAAAGTTGTGTTTTCCATTCCTTATCAGGTCTGGGGTTAACAGTGTGCTTGACTGACAGTTCTGCCACACAGAACAGGGTGTGAGGTTTGGAAAACAGATGCCTCTAGTTTGAAAGTTGTCAGGCCGTACGCTACCTCATTCAGCATTCATGTGCAAAACCCTGGGACCCGATTTCTAGTCTCTTTTTTAAAATAAAAAACTGTAGTGTCTTTTAAGTTCAGAAACTGCCAGAAATTTCACAAAACAACAGCTGTGTGTCTAGTTAGTAATAACTGTGGCTCCCATTTACTGCATGCTCACTGCATGCCAGGCACTGTGATCATTTCTTCTAGGTACATTATCTCATTTAATTCTAAAAACAACTCCATGGTCTGGGCAAAACTAATTTCCACTTTTCAGATGAAGAAACTGATGCTCCACAGAGTTAAATATCTTGCACAAAGAAACTTTAATCCAGAATCAACTGTAATTTCATATTATTGTCTAAACTTCATTACATGACCTTAATGTGAGGAATGTATAATGTCATAGTGCCAAATTTGGTCAGATAAAAATAAGTTGTTTCATCATAGTGTTTTCCAAATTATATTTATTACAACAAAAATAACAATAAATAAATATATAAAATGAGTTTCTGTGGCATGATTTGATCAGTGCACACGTATTATTCATATCAAATCCTTCTTGATTCATGTAGTAATTCTGAATTTATGCAGTTATTCTTGGAGTAAGTCTGTGAGCCAGTGAAAACAGATTTCAACTTACCCAAGTTCTTTATGTATTGACAAATACACTCATCACCTTTTGGAGAATGTCATTGCATACATAAAAAATATTTATCATATAAAAATGTTGCTAAATATTTAATGATCAAGGTGAACTGCAAAATCTTCTCAGTTCTTTTTATACAACTAGGTGGTTTTACTGGTGTTAGTAAACATCTATATGAATTAATTTTTTCGTCTGACTTCTGTGTATTGCTAAAACAATTTATATTTAGGGAATACTCATCTATAAGGAACTAATGGATCATCATTTCTGTTCTGAATTTATTTTACTTATTTTGTCAACTACTTTTGAGTATATGGGGTGAGCCAACCCAAAGGGTCAGAATGTTCAGAGCTTTAACTAAATATTAAGTTTCACCATGACTGTGGGGTGCACAGAAAGCAGAAGAGGTCTGGGTCATCCACGGCACCTCCTCAGAGCCTCCCTTCTGGCAGATGTGCACTGTGTGCCCCGGATGCATGCGGTCCCTAAGTGAAGGACGTGACACCCAGCAGGGAGCTTTGGGGTACAAAATAGCTTTATTTGGAGTCCCAAATATTTAGTCAAGTGGCATTTTCTAGGAGGCTCTGCCTCCTAAGTTTATGGGTTGTAGGTTCACTTGCTGTGAGCATTCCTAAGCTAGGAGCATCCTACTAAGAGATTCCGTAGATGGGGAACCTGTTCCCAGCAATATCATTTGTCTATTTGCCAGGGGGTCACTGGCACGGTTACAAGGTTAGACTGGATCACTTTCTTTCTGTCCCCCTGGAGAGAAATGGATCACAGGCCAGGAACTGTAACTCTCTTCTCTGTGGTGGGAAACATTGTTGAGTCTATGACTTATCTTCATTGGTTTGTTCCTAGTGCTGTTGAAGTTTAGGGCCAAGATTGAGGGTTGAATTCCTCTGTCATCTAGGCAGCAATGTTTTGTGGTGAGTTGCCATGATACTGACACAGGCCACTGTCTTGGGAGTGAGTTTTATGAATTCCCTTTGGAAAGGAAGGGGTGTGGAAAAGGTAGATGTAATTATACAAACCCAGCACCCTTACTGGGGAAATAATTCAGGAGTGAGCAGGTAGTACAGATTCAGGCTTTGTCTGACCCATTTATGTGACTCTGGCAGTCTTTTTATTTTAATAAGAAAAGATAAATATTTTATATGGGTAAAATGACAAAAATGTTGATCACATATGTGAATAGGCTGAAAAGACCCCTCTGATTAGAAATGGGTCCTGAAGCCATAGCTTACTAACTGGTGTCTCAGCAAAATCGACCAACAGGTGAATATGATCCTTGTATCAAAGGAATTGCAGTCAATAGACCTGAAGCTCTGGAAAACACTTAAAATAAATGGAAGAAATGATTGTGTCCTAAAAGTTTTTTAGTTAGAGGTACAACAGAAATAAGGCTACATAAAAAATGTAGAGAATAACTCTTCACAGAGTCTTCTACTGGCTAATAATGATTCAACACCTTTATCTTTAAATATTATATTTAAACCTCTGTCTTTAAAGTATAGGAATTTATGGATGAAACAATAATTTCCCCCTGAAAATTACATTTCCAGTAAGTGATGGGACCAAAATTTTGGCTTATGTCCATCTTCAATTCCCATACCTATTCTCTAACCTTGCACCTTTCACAGTAGTTTTCTCTGATGTTATTGTGTTACAATAAGGACAGAGATGAACATTTTCTGGCTTTTTAGCAGCTGCACACTTCTGAATCTTTTTTGCTTGACTCAGCAAAAATATTTATGACATTTAGATCTCATTATATTATAGTCATAGCAAGTTCTGCTTTTTATTTCTCTGTCATGCCTTCCCCCAAACCAGATTAACCATGCTAGAGACAGACTGTGAGCCTGGCATACCTTATTTCCCTCAAATAGTAGGAACTTGGTGACCATTTGTGTAAGACCAATATATTTTACATGTGATCACCTGCATGCAGTGTTTCTAAATTTCCAATTACAGTGTTAATGTCAAAGTGAATGTGGTATATTTTGAAAGCAATATTTCTTAATGCTTTTTTCAATTTGCAATTGAATTAGGAAAAATACAATGCTATTGTTGGCACTTCATATACTATGGTTTTCTGGAGAAGTGAGCTTCCTACGTACATGTATATAAAGTTAATTGGCATGCCCAAAGGTTTTGGTAGAATATGTATGTTTAATAAAAGATATATAACATTTACTTCAGTTTTAATAGTGCTACTTGTAATTACATGTAATATAAAAGTAATGCAACTTGCCATTATATGCTAATAGTAATAATAGTATATTGTAAACTATATAAAATATAGTTGAATAAATTTTTAACTGAGCAGGAACAAAAAAAGCTTCTTCAAGAAAACACCAAATATCTTGCCAGTCTGGGCGTTAAGTGTCATGTCAGTCTGGGCGTTAAGTGTCCCAAGGAGGTAGCCACTGCCATCCGTAGGGCCATCATCATGGCCAAGTTCTCCACTGTCCCCCCAAGGCGAGGCTGCAGAGGGAACAAGATGGGCGAGTGCCACACCCTCCCCGGCAAGGTCACTAACTGTGGCCCTGCTGGGGCACCTCACCCTCACCCCAGGGGTACTGGGCCCAGCAAGACGCTGCTGACGGACTGTACTCTTAGCTACTATGGCTCTGTCAGGGCAGCACTGTCCCTGCTGCAGCTTCTCCAAGGCCACCTTTGATGCCACCTCCAAGATCTACAGCTCTCTCACCTCTGGCCTCTGGGAAGAGACCATGTTCACCAAGTCTGTGACCATCTTGTAAAGATGCACACCAGAGTCTCCATGCAGAGGAGCCAGGCTCCAGCTGTGGCCACCATAGTTTTTATACAAGAAAAACCAAAGTGAATTAAGTCTGTTATAAAACTAAACGAACCAACAAACTGTTATACAGTTTACAAATATTGAGCTTATGTGTCTTTGGTAGAATATACACATAATATATTATATATATAGACACACACACACACACACACACACAGATATAGATATGGCTTTTACCGTTTATCTGAGCTCTCATTCATTGCTGGTGGGAATGCAGAATGGGTACAGCCACTTTGGAAGACAGTTGGACATTTTCTTAGCAAAATTAAACATATTCTTGCAATATTATCTTGCAGTTGTGCTCCTTAATATTTACTCAAATGAGTGGGAGACTAATGTCTATGAAAAACCAGTCCATGGATGTTTACAGCAGATTTATTCATAATTGCCAAGACTTGGATCAACCAAGATGTTCTGCAGTAAGTGGATGGTACATCCAGAGAACGGAATATCATTCAGTGCTAAAAAGAAATGAGCTACAAGCCATGAAAAGAATGAAGGAAGCTTAAAGGCATATCACTAAGTGAAAGAAGCCAGTCTCAAAAGGCTACATACTGTCTATTCCAATTATATGAGAGTCTGGAAAAGATTAAACTGTGAAGATAGTCAAAAGATCAGTGGTTGCTAGGGGTTGGTCATGGGGGTGATGAATGGGCAGAGCACAGGGCATTTTTAGGGCAGTGAAAATACTCTGGATGATACCATAACAATGGATACATGTCCTTATCCACTTGTCCAAACCCATAGAATGTACAATACTAAGAGTGAACTCTAATGTAAACTATGGACTGTAGGTGATTATGACATGTCAATGTGCAATCATCAACTGGAACACATGTTCCATTTGGTGGAGGATGTTGATAATGGAGGAGGCTGTGGGTGTACAGGGACAGTGTATGTGGAAACTCTCTGTACCTTCCCTTTAGGTTTTCTGTAAACTTAAAATAGCTGTAAAATTAATACCTTTATTGAGAAATGGTTGAAGTTATAAATTTTATGTCATATGGGCTATACCACAATATAAAATAATTGGTGGGGGGGGGGAAGGAAACTGAATGTTTTCTGGAAAGTTTTTTTCTGAGAGACACTAGAATTAATTTAAATTTAGGGTTCTGTGGCTTCATATTCAAATCAATAGTAAATTTTTCTGCTTCATGGTTCTAGGAAACTTGATTTTTAAGGAGATCCACAGAAGTCTCCAGGTGCATAACTTTAGTAGTCAATCTAGATGCTGGTAACCCCAAAATTCATATCTCTAATCCAGAACTCTCCCCTGATATCGAGACACCCATACGTAGCCACCTTTGGAAATTCCACCCAGAAGCCTACAAGGTATATCAGATTTACCACGTCCAAAAACAAACTCCTGATTTTCAACCCAGTCTTTTACAAAACCCTTCCATATTGTTGTTACAGTAAATGGTGAAGCTAGTTTTCTGGTTGCTTGGACCAATTCTTGAAGTGTCATCTGTGATTAATGTGTGTTTCTCACTTCACACATCTGCTCAGATTTTGACCTGAAGTCCGGAGGCCTCCTCTCTTCTCCCCTGCTGCACCTTTGGCCTGTCATCTCTCGCCTGGGTTATCGCTACAGAATCTTAGCATTTCCCCTCTATATGATCCCTACAGTCTGGGCTCCATGCCCTACCTGTAGTGATCGCCTTTACAGTGTGAGGGAGACTGAATCACACCTGATCCAGGCACCCCATGGCTTCCCGTTCTATTCAAAATAAAACCCAAAGGCCTTAATATAACCCCAAAGATGCTACTTGGCTTGGTCCACACGACTGATGTCATATCCTAGATCTCCCTCACATCCTGCTCTGGTGACCCTGTCTGTCTTAAATATGCAAGTGCTGGGCTTTTAGCCTGGACACTGCCTTGGTTAACGATATTATTTCTCAAATAACCATCTACAAAGGTTTGTCCTTACTTCCTTCGGGCATCTACTGAAATATTACTGTCCATAAGGGGCCTTGTTTGACCACTCTGTCAAGTAACACCCATCGCAGCACGCTTATCCCTTTACTGTTTTATTTTCCTCCATAACACTCATCAACACCTGATATCTTTTGTGTGTTTATACTAATTTATTTTGTTGCTGTCCTTCCTCAATAGCCTGTAAGCGTCATGAAGATAGGGATCTTTGTTCTCCAAGTTTTCCCAAGCACCTAGATCAATGCCTGGCATCTAAAATGAACAGAATAACTACCATTCCTGTAAAATAGAAAACCAAGATTATAAGACCTACCCTCATTTTATGTATCACTACAGGAAAAATATGCCAACTGTACTATTATATAATGTTTCTTTTAACCACTTAAAAACTTTCATATGTGTTGAAAAACAGGTTCACTTGTCATAGATGTACATGCATAAAAATAAAAGTAAAATACTTTAGCTGAGGAATTGCTGAAACTTTTTCACATGCAGAGTCCAACTCATGTGAATCAACCCAGAGTTATCAATACCTTTTTTTCCACAAAAGATCATTTAATTTGCCATCAGGGGAGTTAGTGGTACACATTTCTTCTTTAAAGAGTGTATGTGGAAACTCTCTGTACCTTCCCTTTAGATTTTGACTTTAAGTTTTCCTTCACTGACACCTGTTCTACATGCTTTATGCTGGCTGATGTGCACTTTCTTTACCAGAAGATATTCATTGTGAGTATTTAAATAGCATCCAGGATTCATGTTCTTTTTTCAAATGGTCCTAAAAGGTTTCTTGACCTACACACTGAAGAGTTACAATTAAACCAAAATATAGCTAAAGTCAAGAGGTGGAGTACAAACAGTGCACATAACTTCAATGGACATGAGGAAGACATGAGCATCTATGACAGGGCTGTGTGGATGCAGGCAACGGCAGGTCCCTCACCACCACCCCCTGGCCGCAGCCAACGAGTGACGCCATTCGATGTGTCATAATAGTAATATAATAAACTCCAGCTTCAGAAATGTAAAAATACAGGCATCTTTTGAATGAATGAATCAAAAAAATAAAATAGCTCTGATCCCATAAAGCCAGCTGGAAGTGGTATCCTGAGAGATGTGAGTCTCATGGGTGGAGGTGGTGATCTGCCACTCATCTGGGGAGGAGATCAAACCAGAATGTCACACTTCTCCCCACTGATTTTTATCCCTTTGTTTCCAGCAATCATTCCTTGATTTAATGACTATCACTAAAGTTTAGGAACTTTCTGAAGGAGAATAAAAAAACCTAAAAGGAAGGCCAAAACTGTCATTGGGATCCCTATAGACCAATGAATGAAAAGCAATTCACACTAAGTATGTGTGGGTTCAATAAAAATATATTGAACTTTAAAGTTAATGGAGCAAAAATTAAGATCAGAGCCTCCATTTCTTTATAAGAACTGTTTCCTAAGTCATTTAATTAATGTTTTATCCTAGGGGAAAGAATTAGTCCCAGTACTAGAGTAGTGAGAGATTTACCAAATTAGACACAGGGAAAAAAAAGGCACTCATTTCCTGAAAGGCTTTGTTTTAGCATTATTTCTTTGGCATTAAAGGAAGAGATACATGATTTTAAAATATCACATACATCCCTGATGTACATTTTCAAGGAGGAGGCCTTTCTTATTCCTTATGCCATGTAACTAAAACCTTATTTAACATCTATGATTTAAATCTTGTTTGTGGCATCAAAGACCCCATTTATTCTCTGGGATGCTTTTAATGATTTGTCAAATACCCTGACAAGAACTGGAGAAGCAGAGATCTCTGACACACAATCCTGGTCCTTAATGAGCTCACAGGGTACTTGGAGAGACAGATAATCAATGATTACAATATAATATAGGAATGTAATAAGAGACATAGTGAATTGGTATTAAAATCATGGAAGGGTTATGTATTAGGAAAATAGGTTAAATTATGCTGTGTAATTTAAAAAATAATAATACCAACCTCAAATCTCAATGGCTTAACACAACAAAGGTTGATTTCTCACTCTAGCTGTGTCTGAAGTGAGTCTGGGCAAATAGCCAGGCAACGGGATTCAGAAATGTAGGCTGCTGGGGGCTCAGACATCTCAACACCAGACCACTGGAGTTAACCACAGTAGGTAAAAGGATTGGAAAATTTTCCATCCCGCATGATCTGGACTGATTTAGATGTTGAAGCCTCCACCCCCAGTGTGATATAGGGCTTTTCTGGAGGTGATTACGGTTAAATGAGGTCATAGGGTGGGGCTCTGATCCAATAGGATTAGTGTCCTTATAAGAACAGACCCCAGAGAATTTGTTTCCTCTCCCTCCCTCTCTACCATGTGAGCACACGGTGAGAAGGTAGTTAGCTGTCTGCGAGCTGGGAAGACAGCCCTCACAAGGAACCAAATGGGCTGCACTTTGGTCTTGGACTTCTCAGCCCTCACAAGTGTGAAAAATAAACTTCTGTTGTTCAAACTACCCATCTATGGCATTTTGTTATGGTAGCTCAAGTCAAGACATTTAAATACTTTGGCACATAGGCAATGCATGTTACTTCCATGAGAAGCTTATTGTCACAACACCACCTCACACGCGCACCCCTGACCAACCCCTCAGTACAAGGCAGCAGGTAAACAGGGGAATAGGTAGATATTTTTAAGCATGATGGTCTCTGCCATAATCATCTCTTCTGGTCAGCAAAGATCCTTTTCCTCCCTTTTTTATACTCAATCCTTCCCTAAGGGAGACAAACCAAAAGCAATCTATCCAGCCATTGATTCCAGCTCAAAGTCCAAAATCTATGGGTGATGTGCAGCAGTGTCTATATCAGTTCCAGATATGATTTCTCTTGGTTCTGAAAGAATGATCTGAAAGGAATTTTTCTGCCTCTACCCACCCAGACCCATCCAATGAGCAGGGGTTCAGAAGGTCCAGGAAGCTGAGCGCTGCAAACACTCCCTGTCAAGCAAAGAAGGAATAGGGGCCAGGAGGCTGCAGGACTGGCCCTGCTGGTTCCAAAAGCCTGCTTTCCAGACAAGCAGAGGGTCCTGGCTTACTCACCTGTGATCCTTACCCTCATCTGCTCTCTGCGGGGAGCTGGCTTCTCCTGTTCTCCTTGGCTCTGCCCTCTGCCTTTTCTTTATCATTATCTTCTTTGGCTACATATGAATTTGACCTTGGGAAAATGCTCCCCTTGAGGCTTTCTTTGCATGTTTCTTAGTTTAGGTTTTATTTTTTTTCTTTCCCTGTGAAACTTTGCCAAAATATTCCTAGGTTGAGGTTACTTATATATTTAATTCCAGTTGACCACACATGTACCAAGGGCAATACCCACTACTTTTGGAGTGTTTTCTAAGACAGACTTCTCATATTTGCTGTAATATTTTTTTGTCCTCTTCCCTAAAATTCTGTTTTGATTTTCAGGGGCTTTATTAAGTTCTGTAAGAACACCATCAATCAATCACTTCTTCACCCTGGGCCATTTTTACCTAATTAAAAGATTATACTAGGTATCATACCCTTAAGCTGTTCTTTACTTTGATAAAACTTAATAAATTGAGAAGTTTTAGCAAAAGATGTAGAGACAACACACTTAATCTGCTTTTCTTGAGGCTGTTTTAACTGTTTATGTCACTTAGAGACTCTCTTAATTGTATCTCCTCTTTGGTAACTCAACATAATGATCTTTTCCAGTTTTGCAAGATTTTGTGCTTTTCAAATCCCTTTCGTTTTTGCTTGCAAGTTCTCAAATTTTTTCCTAAGATTCTTTCTTTATAGTATCTTTCCAGCTAACAAACACTGTTTTTTTTATTAAGGTATTATTGATATACACTCTTATGAAGGTTTCACATGAAAAAACAGTGTGGTTACTACATTACCCATATTAGCAAGTCCCCTCCCATACCCCATTCAGTCACTGTCCATCAGTCTAGTAAGATGCCACAGAGTCACTATTTGCCTTCTCTGTGCTACACTGTTTTCCTCATGACACCCCACATCATGTGTACTAAACATAATACCCCTCAATCCCCTTCTCCTTCCCTCCCCACCCGCCCTCCCGCACCCCTCCCCTTTGATAACAAACACTACTAACGTTTTGTTTTCTAACTTCCTCCTCCAGATGGTATTGGGAAATACAGTGAAAAACAAAATCTCCCAATCCCAAAATCCTCTCCACAGAGGTAGTAGAGAAAGAATACACTCTTATTAGTTTATATGTATTAAAGTGGAAGTTGATGCACATCACAGGCAGTTTGCTGAGATTGCAAAGATACCAAGAAATCTCACACTTTTTATAGTCAAGCAGATAGAAACCACTACCTATATATGCTCTCAAGATAAACAGCAGCTAGTCTCAAATGAGAGGACTCGACAGTACCATTTGTCACACAGCATCATGTAATTGGAATGGCCATTTATGTTAGCTAATTGGCTTTCTCCAGAGGAAAAACAAACTTCACATCTAAATGACAAAAGGTATTTTACAATTTGGAGCAAGGTGCCTACTAACATCAGGCTCCTACCCTGCCACAGAAACCAGAAGTCAGAGGCACGCTCTCCTTTGATGTTTACATTTCAAAGAGGGTTCCTGAGTCCTTGAGAAAGGCATTCCTGGGTCTTAAAACTGACTAAAGACTTATTTAGTTAAAAAAAAATGTTTATATATTTCAAAGAGAGGAGAAAGTATTTATTATTTTAAGTTACCTAAAGTAAATGCTCTTTGAAAGAGAGATGAAGCTTTTCCCTATATTCAACAAAGAGAATTAAGCCTCTGATTTTTAATTTGTGTATGTCCTTGCAACCTCATAGCTCATTAGACAGGCAGTCTAACAAGTTATCAGAGGTTTACTAAGAGGCAGAAGTTAATTTTTTCATCTTTTTAGTTGAAATAGTTTGCTCTTTAAAAAAAAAAACAGATCCATACATGTGCACTAAAGTCATCTAGTTTGTTGTACAAATGTTAAACTTTCCACAACAAAAGTCTAGGAAGAGAATCAAAATAATAGCTACTTTTGTATTTATAAGATTATATTTTTCTTGGTGTTGAATAAATTCTAGATAAAGATGGTGAATTCATGAGTATCTTTGTCTGTTATAGACACACAACATACATACACATGACCATGATAGTAATTCGTGATGTGTATTTTAAGCTAGACCTATTGCACTAAACTTTAAAGATTTAGAATTACCCGTTTTTTTAAGCATCCTCAAAAAAGCACAGAGAAAAAAACTTCTCATGTTGTGAAGGATGTTGAAATTGTGTAAAAATCAGCTGTTTCAAAAGATCTTTTCTTTCATATTTCCATTTAATACTTTTATTTGCTTTGATTTTCACCATGTTATAGGCTCCTGACCTTCTGATTTAAAAAAATTATTACACTAAATAATTAGAAGATATTAAAGATTAAAAGAAAAAAGGTCTCATAATTTTTGAACACTAAATACATTTCAAAGAGCTCATTCTCACAGACATTATCAAAATAGGTATTTTGGTCCTCATTTTCACAAACGAAGGATACAAGACCCAAAGATGAAAATCA
>JAVSCE010007063.1:0-17474 GCA_032199065.1 Smutsia gigantea
TGGAACAAATAATGCTAAAATTCATATGGAACCCCAAGTGACCCCGAATAGCCAAAGCAACCTGAGAATGAGGAATAAAACAGGGGAATTACGCTCCCTGACTTCAAACTCTACTACAAAGCCACAGTAATCAAGACAATTTGTTATTGGCACAAAAACAGACCCACAGACCAGTGGAACAGAATAGAAAATCCAAACATTAACCCAAACATATACAGTCAATTAATATTTGATAAAGGAGCCTTGGATATACAATGGGGAGATGACAGCCTCTTCAGCAGCTGTGTTGGAAAAACTGGACAGCTACATGTAAGAGAATGAAACTGGACTACTGTCTAGCCCCATACACAAAGGTAAACTCAAGGTGGATCAAAGACCTGAATGTAAGTCATGAAACCATAAAACTCTTAGAAAAAAACATAGGCAAAAAATCTCCTGGACATAAACATGAGCAACTTCTTCATGAACATATCTCCCCGGGCAAGGGAAACAAAAGCAAAAATGAACAAGTGGGACTATATCAAGCTGAAAAGCTTCTGTAAAGCAAAGGACACCATCAGTAGAACAAAAAGACATCCTACAGTATGGGAGAATATATTCATAAAAATGTATCTGATAAAGGGTTGACATCCAAAATATATAAAGAACTCATGCACCTTACCAAACAGAAAGCAAATAATCCAATTAAGAAATGGGCAGAGGACATGAATAGACACTTCTCTAAAGAAGAAATTCAGATGGCCAACAGGCACATGAAAAGATGCTCCACATCACTAATCATCAGAGAAATGCAGATTAAAACCACAATGAGATATCACCTCACACCATTGAGGATGGCCAACATGCAAAACACAAACAACAACAAATGTTGGCGAGGATGTGGAGAAAAGGGAACCCTCCTACACTGCTGGTGGGAATGCAAATTAGTTCAACCATTGTGGAAAGCAGTATGGAGGTTCCTCAAAAAACTCACAATAGAAATACCATTTGACCCAGGAATTCCACTCCTAGGAATTTACCCTAAGAATGCAGCAGCCCAATTTGAAAAGGACAGATGCACCCTATGTTTATTGCAGCACTATTTACAATAGCCAAGAAATGGAAGCAACTTAAGTGTCCATCAGTAGATGAATGGATAAAGAAGATGTGGTACATATACACAATGGAATATTATTCAGCCATAAGAAGAAAACAAATCCTACCATTTGCAACAACATGGATGTAGCTAGAGGGTATTATGCTCAGTGAAATAAGCCAAGCCGAAAAAGACAAGTATCCAATGATTTCACTCATATGTGGAGTATAAGAACAAAGAAAAAATACTGAAGGAACAAAACAGCAGCAGACTCACAGAACCCAAGAATGGACTAATAGTTACCAAAGGGAAAGGGACTGGGGAAAATGGGTGGGAAAGGAGGGATAAGAGGGAAAAAGGGGCATTACGATTAGCAGATGTAATGTTGGGGGGGCACGGGGAGGGCAGTACAACTCAGAGAAGACAAGTAGTGATTCTATAGCATCTCACTACGCTGATGGACAGTGACTGTAATGGGGTTGGTGGAGGGGACCTGATGAAGGGGTAGTTTAATAATCGTAATATTGCACATGTAATTGTAAATTAATGATAATAAAATAAATTATATTAAAAAAAATTACTTGATGAGGATCCAGCAAGGGTGGAAACCCAGAGATAAGCCCAGCCTTTGGGCTGTTTTTTCCACTACTGGTGTTGTAGGGCTAAAGACACTGAAATTAGTCTCCTGGGCCACCAAGGTAAAGGATGACCTTGATTAGAACTTAATTTTGAGTTAGAACACAAAAGAATGCACCCTAGGAGAGAGAATGAATCAGAATTGGTGCACCCCTACCTTCAACAATTCTGGTTATTAAGCAATTGTCCCTGAACTCCAGATCTAGCCTTCTATTCTCTGTTTTGTGAGGCTAGGACTTGAACTCTTGAAACCACATGTGGGGAAAGTGACGGTTCCTAATGGCCAGGATTCTCACCTGGCCCTGGTCAGCTCACTCACTACACACGGGTGGGCAGTATGTTGTTATTGACTCCATATAAAGAGCTCCTCTGGGCCACATGGCTGCAGGAGAGGCTGGCGTGGTGGCAGCGCTGAGGACAGAGACTGAGATGGCAGTGGGGGCAGAGACTGGCGTGCTGCATGCAGACTTGCTCTGAGGTGATCGGGATTCTAGAGCTTGACCTGCCACCGTGGGATTGAAGTCGGGTATAAACCCTTTCACCCTAAGAATATTCCATTGTCATTTTTCCGTCTCACCGAATCAAGAGTGAACTTGCCCACAGCTGAAACTCATTGGCAAGATGGGTATTCGGAAACTATTAGTATTAACTATTAATTTTATTAGCCATTATCTATTAGTCTGTTATTATTAGCTGTCATTACTAGTATTAACTCTTAAGTTTGGCTATTATTAGTGCAGTTGCTATTACCATCAATGGCCTGGGGGTAAGATGGCGTGGTTGTCTAAGTAGCTTGTGCCCCTCAGAGAGGAAATCCCGGAGGGGCAGGGGAGGAGGTGGGTCCATACCCAGGGTACTGCAATCATTGGAGGCCCATGGCTCATTGGGTAGCCTGGCATGCTGGGATCTGTTCAAATAGGAGCAAAGCTCTTCTGTGATCCAGGCATATTCTCTTCTTGGGAAGCTGACCCAGAGGTACCTGAAGGATCCCCAGGTGGTGGTCAGTGGGTCAGGATGTGGACTGAGGGGAACTTCTCAGAGGGAACCCAGAGTAGGGTCCGCCACAGCCAGAGTTCCCTACTATCTTCTTCCAGCGCTGAGCCCAGCCACTTGGGTCTCCTCAGGCCACTGCTAACAGGTCTTCCTTGAGTAACTGGTGGCTGAACGGCAGGGTCTCCCACCAACCACCAGTATTGGGAGCCTCTGCCACCAGACCACACCACAGAGAAGGACATTCATGCTTGGTTCCATGTCTAAAACATCTATTTTTAAGAAATGTTTGTACCGGCACAATGGGGAACATTGTGGGTGTCTGCAGCTGGCACAGTGACATCTGGCAGGATTAATTGGGGCATCAGAACCATAGAATCAGGACTGGGAAGGCAGAAATAGCTATGAGGCCGAGGGCCACATGGTGAGAGGATTTTGAAAATAGCCCTTTAGGAGACAGCTTGGGTATCCAATGTGTCAGATCCTTAGTTTCTGGTCTGGAGCCAGAGACAGATGTGAGAGGACAGAGTGGCAAGAGCTGCCCAGCTGTTCATCTGGGAACTCATCGTCCAAGGGGCTCTGCCCCTTGTTTTCCTCCCAGACCTGGAGGGGGCAGTCAGTGGTCAGTAGCTCCCATAGCAGCCCTGACACACCTGCTCAAACCCCTGAGCTACTCTTTTGCTCAGCCCAGCATACCTGTTCCACCTCTCTGAAGACCCGCAGCAGATTTCCGCGAAGGACACCCTGAAGCTCTTTCTCACTCCAGCCACAACTCAGCAACTCCTCCACCAGTACTGGGTATGTTGACACGTCCTCCAGGCCCTGAGGGAAACTGTGTGGCCACCAGCCAGCCAGCTGATGGGCCTCAGACTTATTCCCTGACCCTAACTAAAAACCACAGCCCTATATGTACAGGATCCACTGAACCCCAGCTCTGGTCAGATATAGGAAATGGAGACTTGGAGAGAATAAATTATTCACCCCTGCTCTTCATTCTTCAGAAGGAGTCTCCCAAACCTCCTTGAATATTCATCAAAACTCAATGAACTGTACTATTAAGATTTATGCCTTTCACTGAATGCACATTTTCCCTCCATTTATAAAAAAAAGAAAAAGAAAAACCTTTTAAGAACTGATTTGACCTCCTTCATGCACAGACCCATCTGCAGGTAGAGAAGATGGTCAGCCCATACCAGACCTTGCTAAGAGTCTTCTCAGAAGCAGTGAGTCTGCTGGCACTCGGGGTGTGGGCACCTGCTGGGTAGATGAGCTCTGCCTGAAGGCTTATCTAAATGTGATAACCTAGAGTGAGGCCAGTGGGTCACAGACAAACAGGAGAGTGCAGGAAACAGACTCTGGATCTGGAGAGATGCCAGGTGAGCCTAAAGGCAATGAGGACCACAGTGTGGTGGGCATGGGGACTGATCAAGGCCCTACTGCTGCACAGACACTCCCAAACAAGCCTCAGTCCAGCACTCACCTGTTGGTCCCATCATAATCTCCACCAATCCCAATGAACTTGGCTCCAGTGACTGCCCTGATGTGGTTGAAATGGTCTGGGGATGGAAAGGCAGTAGTATGGAGCTTCCAGGGCAGGGGAGAGCCTGAAGACTGGACTCTGCTGATTCCCCTTGCATCCTGAAGGCCACGCAGGCCAATTCCTCCATGGCTTGGCACCCAGTGGGTCAAGTTGAAGGCCCTGAGGTTTGACCTGAACTGATCCCAGCTGGCTCTAGACTGTACTTCAGATTTGGAGTGGACTCCAGAGACACCCAGTGGGGCCATTTCCCATCCAGGATTCACCCTGCCTCCAGTCTCCTTGAGAACACATGGGAGCTCCTTTCTGTGGGTGTGGAGAATGGGAGAGGGACAAAAAGAGTAATTGACAAAGCCACAGGGACATAAGGGGCTGCCCAGTCCCTTGGCCAGAGGCAGGGGCAGGGGGCTTTGGGAGCCCCTACAGAAGCACAGATGGTTGGCACTGGGCTCCCTTATACCCATCAGTATCACAGAATCAACTCTGGCTCCAGTTCCATGTGGCACCAAGGTGCTTTGTACTGTATATCATCTGGTTTTGGGGGTACATTCATTTAGGTTTTTGACCTGACAGTGGGTCAAACACTGGGACTAGTTTGAAGCCCCCCACCCCAAGGCTTCAGGTCCAGGGCTGTTCAGAGAGCACAGGGTAGGGCTCACCTGCCACAGTGGACATGTTGGCTAATGGGTTGCACTGCAGCACCCCCACGGACAAGGACACCATCACAATGCCACCATTCTTCTTCTGCAGGGATGGACAAATGGACACTCAGCTTTGCCCCCAATACAACTGCCTACCTTCCACCCTCTGGGCTTCTGTGGGGAAGATGTTAGAGGAGCCTTCAACTCCCTAGATTTATGTGAATGGAGGAGTCTCAGCCTGGTTTGAGTGGAAACCCAGGGTTGGTCCTGGGTTTCAGGGGTAGAGAATATTTACCACCTAGAATGCACCCCCTCTTTACAGAGTTCAAGAGTTCAGTGTCTAGGAGTGTCATTTTGTGGGACAGAAGATGTTCAACCTGGGGTTTGAGGAAGTTGAGGAATGGGTTCAAGTTCAAGGGCTTCAGGTTTGAGGGCCAGGGACATCTCTAATCAGCAGCTGCAGGATATCATCAGGAATGTTGCGGGCATTCTTGTATACACCTCTGGCAGCCAATGGGAAAAGATCACAGGTGGCTGTAACACTTCCAGGACTTGCCATGCCACAGAATCAGAGACATGGGACAAATCAACCATCATGCCCAGGTGGTTCATTTCCATCACCACCTTCTGTGGGGACAGACTGGGGATAGGACAGCAGGGGTGTGCATGTATGTACCTTTATCTATAGGGAACAGGTAGGGCATGTACCTTCATGTGGAGCAGGGTAGGGAACCAAGGTCCTCACCTCACCAAAGCTGGTCAGCCCACTGACATCGTTGTAGACAGGGTGGGTGCTATTAGGGGAGCTCTCTGCCCTACAGTATGGTCACGAGGCACTCTGTCTAAAATTTATTTCTAGTTTTATACCTTGGTGATCTGAGAAGTTAGCTGGTAGGATTTCAATATTTTTGAAATTACTGAGGTTCTTTTTGTGGCCTAGTATGTGGTCTATTCTGGAAAATGTTCCATGTGCACTTGAAAAGAATGTGTATCCTGTTGCTTATGGGTGTAGAGTTCTGTAGAAGTCTGTTAGGTCCATCTGTTCTAGTGTGTTGTTCAGTGCCTCTGTGTCTTTACTTATTTTCTGTCTGGTTGATCTGTCCTCTGGAGTGAGTGGTATGTTGAAGATTCCTAAAATGAATGCATTGCTGTCTACTTCCTCCTTTAATTCTGTTAGTATTTGTTTCACATATGTTGGCGCTCCTGTGTTGGGTGCATATATATTTATAATGGTTATATCTTCTTGTTGGACTGACCCCTTTATCATTATGTAATGTCCTTCTTTATCTCTTGCTACTTTCTTCGTTTTGAAGTCTATTTTGTCTGATACAAGTACTGCAACACCTGCTTTTTTCTTCTTGTTGTTTGCATGAAATATCTTTTTCCATCCCTTCACTTTTAGTCTGTGTATATCTTTGGGTTTGAGGTGAGTCTCTTGTAAGCAGCATATAGATGGGTCTTGCTTTTTTATCCATTCTGTTACTCTGTGTCTTTTGATTGGTGCATTCAGTCCATTTACATTTAGGGTGATTATTGATAGATATGTATTTATTGCCATTGCTGGTTTTAGATTCATGGTTACCAAAGGTTCAAAGGTTGCTTCTTTACTATCTAACAGTCTAACTTAACTTTCTTGTTAAGTAATTGTAAACACAGTCTGATGTTTCTTTATTTCTCTCCCTTCTTATTCTTCCTCCTCCATTCTTTCTATACTAGGTGTTTTATTCTTTGCCTTTAATTGGTATTTGTATGGTCTGCTTTCTTTGCTATGATTTTATTTTCTCTGGTGACATCTTTTTATCCTTAGGTGTGCTTCCATCTAGAGCAGTCCATTTAAGATATCCTGTAGTGGTGGTTTATGAGAGGCAAACTCTCTTAACTTTCGTTTGTCTGGAAATTGTTTAATCCCTCCATCATATATAAATGATAATCGTGCTGGATACAATATTCTTGGCTCGAGGCCCTTCTGTTTCATAACGTTAAATATATCATGCCATTCTCTTCTGGCCTGTAAGGTGTCTGTTGAGAAGTCTGATGATAGTCTGATGGGTTTTCCTTTGTAGGTGATCTTTGTTCTCTCTCTAGCTGCCTTTAATACCCTGTCTTTATCTTTGATCTTTGCCATCTTAATTATTATGTGTCTTGGTGTTGTCTTCCTTGGGTCCCTTGTGTTGGGAGATCTATGAGCTTCAGTGGAGTGCGAGACTACTTCCTTCCCCAGCGAGGGAAAGTTTTCAGCAATTATTTCTTCAAAGACACTTTCTATCCCTTTTTCTCTCTCTTCTTCCTCTGGTACTCCTATAATGCGAATATTGTTCCGTTTGGGTTGGTCACACAGTTCTCTTAATATTCTTTCATTCCTAGAAATCCTTTTATCTCTCTCTGCCTCAGCTGCTCTGTACTCCTGTTCTCTGTTTTCTATTCCATTAACAGTCTCTTGCATCTCATCCATTCTGCTGTTAAGCCCGTCGATCGCTTGTCTGATTTCTGCATTGTCTTTCCTCACTTCCCTCACTTCCTCCCTCAGCTCTTGCACATTTCTCTGTAGGTCCGTCAGCATGGTTATGACTTTTATTCTGAATTCTTTTTCAGGAAGACTGTGCATTTCCATCCCTTCAGGCTCCCTCTCTGGGGTTGTCTGGTTGATTTTGGTCTGAACCATATTCCTCTGTCTTTTCATGGCTATAGAAGTGGTCGCTGGTAGTTGACGAGGCACTCTGACTGGTGGCTGTGACTTGACCATAAGAGCCTAGAGGCCCTACAGAACCCTCCATACCTGTAACCCCCTGCAGAGAGAGCATGGACCCATGCTGAGCTGTGCCTGCCAGAGGACCCTGCTGGGGAGCCCCAGCTCCCCTCCCCACTCCAGGGTCAGTGCTGGACCCCAGGGGCAAAGGTGTGGTCTGGACCCCAGTGTGATCTTGGGCAGATCCCTGCATCAGTGGGCCCATACCGTCTGCACTGTGCTCACCAGGGCGTGTTGCAGGTGTGGGTGAGCATCAGGTAGTGCACACCCAGTACATAGAAGTCACGCAAGATGGAGAGACTACTGTCCGGTGAGTGGCCGGCCTCCACACCAATGAGGCATGCCAACTTCCGGGTGTGATTCAGAGCTTGGGGCAGGTAGGTCAGGTGATCACTTTCAGGGGCTGGGGCAGCTCAAACAAGTCCCTAACATTCCCCCACCAGTCCCCTTACCTTTCATGGAGGCCACAAGCTCCAGTTCAGAGTAGGAGGCACACATGCGGCGGATGAGGTCAATCTGCTCCAGGGTGAGGCGCACGGCATCCCGTTCCTGCGTCTGGCGTGGGACGTAGGCCGACCAGAACTGGGGAAGGCCGGGGTTTGGCGTGGGCAGGGGTTGCTCTGGAGCTCCCTAGGCTTCTCATTGCTTCCACAACCGGCAGGCACCCAGGGGACCCAGAGGGCACACAGAGCACACTGCTTGCTCTGGATGCCCACTAAGCTGGCTCCCTGCCACCCCTGCAGCCCCAGCATCCACGTCATGGCACTTTTTGGGTCTCTTTGGTAACTGAGTTCTATGTGTCTGGGGTCGCCATTTCCCCCCACATTCCCCAGCAGCCATGCCACATGTCCCTATGGTACCTGGGCACCCACGAGACCATCTCTAAGTCTATCCAGGCTAGTGTGGCCACGGCTGAAATTGCGAAGATTTACATCCTGTAGCCTGTTGTGGTAAAACTTCCTCAGGACTAGGGGCATGTCACTGGCTGGAGGGAGATCAAGGGTCAGGTCAGGGGCAGATGGGTGGGCTCCTTAGCCTTAGGATCAGGCAGGACAGGTTGTGTGGCCTGGGGTAGCGGGAGGGGAGAGGGGCAAGCAGGTCCGGGCAGGTCACATGGGACTGTGCTGAGACCCCCTGAGGCCTGGGCTGGGAAGGGTCCCCCAGGGAGGGGATGACAGGAGGAGGGAAGAGCACCCGCGGATGATGGGAGAGGACACCCAGGGTTGCTGTGAGGGAGCCTCCTCCCAGCCCTGCGTGCTCAGCACCTCCTCCCCTGCCCAGGAGTGGGCCCGGCCTCCCCGACACGCGGCCTCACGCACCCATCCGCCAGCGGGAAGTCTTGCATCAGGGCCCGCGTGCTCCCGCTGACACGAGGGTTTGGATGGGCCTGACGCTGCCGGGGCGGGGGTTGCTAGCCGCGGCAGCAGCGACGGGAGCATCAGCAGCGCGCAGGGTCCCTCGAAGTCCAGGGCACGCATGCTTCGCACGACCAGGTAGGCGGGCCGAGCCCGGTGAGAGCCGGGGAGGTGCGGCCGAGGGGCAGAGGGAGATGCTGTCTCGACCTCAGACTCAGGCCACCAGGAGGGATGAAGTCACAAGTCACCGCGGCCAGCGTGGCCCTCCCACCTCCCGCCTGCCCTCTAGAGGGCGCCCCCTAGAGCTGGGCCGGCCCTGCTGCGGAGCCCACTGGTCTGGCATCCTAGGCCTGGCTCCGCTCTGCCACCGCTCCCCCTCATGGGGGCCGACCCACGTTGTTCTCTTCCTGCCTCTAACCTGGCTCTTCAAGAGAGAGGGCCTGCGGTGCTTCTCCCAGAGAGTGGTTCTCAGCCTTGAGGCCTCTCATGACCACATCAGGGCCCCATCTGCCTGCAGCCTGCCCCAGCCACCCCGAGGGCTGCATGCAAGTGTCTCTGTGGCTATGGTACTCTGGGCTTCTAGTTTCGGTTGCTGGGTCACAGTGGGTGTGGGAGAGGAGACAGTCTCTGGAAATGAGGGATGAATGTTGTGGACTCTGGATTCAGGAAGGGGCCCTCTGTCCTCTTCCCTCCCTCACTTCCCTGCCTGCATGACCATCCCCTGGGGACTCCACCCAGAAACTGGGAGCTGGCACCCACCCTTCCCAGTCATCCTCAGGAAAGAGCTCCCTCCTCAGGAGATACTCTCCCTTCCCAGGACCCGAATGGGGAAATTTTTGGCATGTGAACTGAGCAGTCATCTGGGGAGCGTCAGGGACCCTTTACTCAGCAGAGCAGGGACCCAGACAGTGAGCTATTTCACTGGAGGTAAATGAAGTCATTTCTAGAGCAGCGGAGCCCTCCATCCCGATAACATTCTTTCCAGAGCTGCTGGCTGACCTGCTGGCCAGGATACCTCCTACCTTGGTGTGGAAGCCTGTCCTTGTATGGGTCCTAAGGAAAGGCCTGGCACATGGTTTTCTGCAGCTACACCCACCTTATCTTGTGGCTCCTGTGGTTCTAGCCTTTACAGAAACTCAAGGGCTAAGTTCCTGTCCTAGTTGGACAGGCTCCACCCCATTTCCAACTTGAGGCCTTCACTTGATGAGGCCAGGAGGAAGGGCAAACCAATACGCATGCTAGAAGTGGGTCTACTTCCTGCTGTCTGCAGCTGCAGGGGTCTCTAGGCAGCCCCACTGCAGAGTGTGAGTCCCCAGGGCTGTGTCCCTTCCCTGGGTAGCTCAGTAAGCCCAACTCAGACCTGGCTCCCTCTCCTCCCCCACTGCTTGTCAGCAGCCCTGCACCCACTCCTGAAGCTGAGTGGAAAAATGGAGGAGAAACTCTTGTATCTTCTGGTCTCCAGGACAAAAACTTTTGTCTGTTCCATTCTTGACAGCAACCACCCTCTCACCCCCTGCCACAACCCCCAGCCAGTGAGAGTATAAAGAATGGGAAGAAGTAAGCAGTAAGAAGTCTGGACACAAACAGTGGCTGCTGACAGAGAAATGAGAAGGGGGAATTTAGCTTTTGAGGTTTTTTAGCTTTCCTCCAGGGGCCAGATGTTTAACACCCCAGGACCTGGAGGAAATTCTAGCTCAGCAGAAATAGGCTGTGTTGAGCCAGAGAAGGTAGGCACTGTCTCAGTAGATTATCAGCCAGGCAGCACAATTTTCTTTAACATTCAACTTCACACCTTAAACAGGCTGGCACTGCTGGTCATGGCCTTGAGGTGTTATACAAAGTTGACCACAGAAACATAGACTCACCCAGACTCTTATAAACTCAGGGGCATGTGAATACTCACCCAGTGGCAAGGAGGCTTGAACAAACAGGGTGGCCTGCCCTCACCCAAGATAATCTCTCTACTCTGTCCCAAGCAGGGGGAAACAAGCACACACTAGCAAAGCCTTGTCCTCTAGGAGACCCCAGTATCAGTGGACAGACCTGGACAGAGGGACAAATGGGGGACAGGAGCTATAACAAAAGTTATCTGGGTGCTTGCAGTGGGCAGAAGTGGAAACAGGGTGGAGGCAGGGAAGCCCAGGGCCTGGCTCCAAAGCTGACCTGAGTGTCATAGTGATGCTTCCTACCCTCTGCCTGCCCCTCCCCTTTCAGGGCATCTCCAGATCCTGCTGGTTCAAGCTCCAGACATCTCCCAGGTATGTCTCCTCTCTGTTCCCTTCCTTTCCCAAGTACAGGTCACCTTCATCTCTCACCTCCTCCTTGTCTCCCCACCTCATTCCATTCCCCACAGAGCAGCCATATCTATCCGTCTCTGGAAAAAAAACCGTGATGTTATCCTCCTGCTTAAAGGTCTTCTGTGGCTTCCCATTGCTCTTAGGATACAGGTTCCCCACTGCCCAAAAGCAGAATGTTCCTGTGAAACTTTTTGTAAGATGAAATGGTATAAAGTCTGAGTGTGTCCTTTCTGGAAGTTCACATTATACCATTTTGCTTTTACAAAAGGCTTACATCAGTGTCTGTTTTCACTAACTGAAAGAAATCTGAAGAGGATTTTTGCTTTTATGAAAAAACTGTTAACATACTAATGTAGATCTTTGGTAAAAGTTGTATAATGCAAAATTTCAGAAAGTGGGGGATACCTGTGCACCAAATTCCTTTATTTGGCCAAGGTCTGTTCTGCCTGGCATCTCCAAAGAGCACTAACCCTCTTGCCCTCTTGCTACACCAGCCATGTGGCCTACGTTCACAGGGCCTTTGCATGTGCCAGCACAGGGAATCTTGCCACCAGGGAGGGGAACATGAGTGAGCAGCTTTTCTTCTCATTCCTTATCTAGTCATTGTTTAGATAAACGAAGACCTGCAGAGAAGGCAGTGGTAGAAACAGGCTTCTCCTGGAGCCAACCTTCCTCTGGTGGCAGGGCTGATGCACCCCAACTGATCTCTAGTGTATTGAAGGATGTGCAGAAGAAAGAAGTCAGGCTGAGTGATAGCCACACAGGCCACCTCACGTGCTCAGGGTGCAGGGGTAGGCAGAGGTGGGGGCTTCCTCAGTAGCCAGCATTGCCCAGGTGTTAGTCATCCTCATTCAGGGCTCCTTGGTCCTGGAGACTCATGCTGCCCCTGCTTCCTTCTGGGTGTTCGGCTGCCATGACAACCAACACGGCCACATTCCCAAGAAACAACAGTCTCCTCAGCCCGAAGACAGCCTGGCCAGGATGGACACGCATGCTCCAAGCGCAGAGCTGAGGCTACCCTTCCTGAAATGGCAAACAGCCAGCACCCTTCCCTTCCGCAAAAGGCAGTCATAATTGCTCTTGCCGTAGAAGTGCAGTAACCCCTCACACATGTTTCCCACTGCCACCCAGCCTTCTCCCTAATGCTTACCTTTCTCTTCTGCACCCCTGCCCAGGCATCTCCATCCAACATTCCTCGGGCTGCTTTTCACTGGAGATGACTGATGACTCAGGTCCCCGTGCAGCCAGGCTCTGCCTGATTGCAGACAGTATGGAGAATGCAGTATACAGAAGCGAAGTCACATGTGGTGTCTGACAGGCTTGAAGTGTCTGGGCTGCTCCTGGAGATCAGATGTTCTTCTGACTAAGGTTTGAAGTGCACAGGCCTGGGACTCTTGTCCTGAGGTTGGTTTGCCTGATGTCTCATGTTCTTGAGATAGTGCCATCAGCTGGGTACAGGCCCACTGGGCCTGGGGCATGGGAGCTGGCCCTTTACTGGGGTCTGCAGTGAGGGGGCTGGGCAATTCTCCCAATTATCTATCACAGGTGCTGGCATAAACACACAGAAGGCTGGGCTGTGGGGGCACCAGGGGCTAAGAGCCAGGCCTGACCAAACGAACACCTACGATGTAGCATTTGTGATTTTTCACTGAGGTTCTAGTTCAGACTTGCTATCTCTTTGTTCAGCATAGCCTGCTCACTTCTGTAGCCTGTCAGACCTGTCCTTGGTAACAACACACTGCGCACAGTATATACCCTGTCCCAGGGCCCTGCATTCTTCTCGTTTGGATACAGGCAGTTTGCCCTCCTCTGCCTGGCTTCCACGGCTCTGAAAAGCTAGTGTGCCCTGTGAAACTGCCCACCCCGGCCCTCACTGATTCCGGGTCTGGCTGAATATCATGCTGTACCTCAACAGCTTTTATTTGTATTTCTTTTAACTTATTAGGGAAAATTTCAAATGTATAAAAATGTAGAAACCCTATGTACCTGTTGCCCAGCTTCAACAGTTATCAACTGATGGCCCATCTTGTTTCATTTATACTTACTCATTCCCTTCTACAGAATTATTTTAAAGCAAATCAGACATTTATTTCATGCTTATTTAAGTTTGCCACCCTAAAAGATAACAGCTCTTTTTAAATGACAACTACTATATCATTATGGCACATAAAATATCAATAATATTTCCTTACTGTCAAAAGTTATCACGTTCAAATTTCCCTGATTGCCTAATTTTAAAATAATTGATTTGCTTTAATTATAATGTAGATAAGACCCCACACATTGCATTTGGTTGTTACATCTCTTAATCTGTGGGTTCCTCTTCCTTGTTTCTTCCTTGCAATTTTTTTTACATGAAAAAATCATGTCCTTTGTCCTTTAGAGTTTTCTGTGTTTTGGAATTTTCTGATATTCCTTGGTGTCATTTCACAGGTTCCTCTGTCCCTTGTATTTCCTGTAAACTGGAAGTTATGGGAAGCTTTTAAAAGTGTAGATTTCCAGACCCCACCCTAAAAGTGTCTTCAGTGGGACTGGTGTGAGTCCTGGGGATCTTTAGTTTTCATAACCCTCGGGCAAGCTGGATTTGAAGTCAAAACGCTGTTACAGAAAATCCCAGGTGAGTCTGTCCGCCTCATGTTTAGGAATTGCCGACCTAGTTAACTTCCCAACTACTGCAAATCAGCTTTAGTCACACCAAGTATCAGAGAACAATACTGAGGTTCTGCTCTCCAGTGGTGGGCAATGGAGTCACTGCAGGAAAAGATATTTGCTGTCCTTTGTGAGACTCACAGTGGGAACTTGCTGGGAGCCCTGGTGCCTGTGCCTCCTTCCTCTAACCCGAGTTAGGGAAACTTCTTAAGTCATCAGGAACTTTCCTGGCCTTGAGGTGTGTGCTGGGGAAAGAGCAACAGTCGTGCTGCTGTGGCCCCTGAGGACGAGTGTGCTGTTCACTGGGTGGGTGTCATCACCTGGTCTGAGGCTTTGAGCTGCTGACCGTGCCCCCTTCTCTTCTGGGTTGCTGAGGCCCCGGGCCTGGGACATGGGCCCATACCCTGTGCTTTTCCTTTTCTGCTGATATCCCCCCACCCCCACTCCCCAGGACCAACTGTCCCCTAAACTGACATTCCAGCAGTAACTGCTAGCACCTCCCTGCCATGGCACACAGCAATCAGAATGACATTTTTAGCATCTATATCTGATTACTTCACTACCGTGCTCAACTCCCTCCCCTGGCTTCCCATCAC
The DNA here is from genome assembly GCA_032199065.1 of Smutsia gigantea. Classification (NCBI taxonomy): domain Eukaryota; kingdom Metazoa; phylum Chordata; class Mammalia; order Pholidota; family Manidae; genus Smutsia; species Smutsia gigantea. The sequence goes on from JAVSCE010007063.1 coordinate 14,523, forward strand.
ACTTAATCCACACTCTTTACAATGGCAAACTTCACCAAGGCCTGTTATAGTGCAGCCTATGCCTACTTCTCCAATCACATCTTTCATTCTTTATCTTTCTTCGTCTCACCACACTGGCTTTTCTGCTGGTCCTAGAACAGGCCAGCCTCATTCCTGCCTCAGAGTCTCTTTCACTTGCCATTTCCCCCTCCAGGAATACTCACCCTGAGCTCTTCACATGAGACTCCCTGCCTCCCATCACCACTTAAATGTCACCTCAAAGAAGCCTTCCCTGACTACTTGTGTAAATTAGCACCCCCTTATCTCCCCATCATCTTATCCTATTTTAATTTTCTTTATAGCAATTATAATTACTTGAAATTATATCATTTTCTTTTTTTTTCTCTTCCTTTAGTTTGGGTGACTCGAGGAGAGGGGCTTCAATCATCTTATTCACCAATAAATCCCAAGCATCTAGCACAGAGGCTGGTATTTAACAGGTGCTCAATGTTGAATAAATGGATAGACAGAACACCATCTTCTCAGTCCTGCCTCTCCTCTCCTTATATGCATGTGCGTGCACACATACGCACGGGGGGAGGGGGGAATACTCATCAGGCTCTGCATTTCTTACAGAACCTGCCTGTGACCTGCCCCAATTTGTACAGGTGTCATTGCAGGAACCACATCTCAGAAGCTGCCCTCCAAGGTTTTTTTGGAGACAGAAGGTCTTAGAGGACCAGGTATGCCACATGGGAATATACTTTAATGGAACAGGGAGGCCTGGAGCCTGGCCTTGGACAAACTGGATTTGAAGTCAAAAACTGTAACAGAAAATCATTTTACTGAGTACTATGGGACCCCACCGGGACCAGGAAGGGCTGGGGATAAAGAAGCCTGTGGGCCTCCATTGGAAGTGCTGCTTAACTCTTTCTATCTCATTCCTGCTCTGGGAGCAGCTCTGCTGGGTCTCTTTATTCTGCCTCCTGAGACCCAGGCAGGAGGCTCCCTGGGTTGCCACGGATTGCTTTTTTTTTGGTTTCAAAAAGCCCAGATCCTCCTGGTTTATGTTGGTGGCTGGTGGCAGAAACTCAGGAAAGGAATTCATCTGGTCCCTGGGCCCCTGCTAAGGCCACTCTGCACCCTGTGTCCACTCCTGGACCTTCTTGACTTGCAGACTTTTCTTTCTTTTGCCCAAGAGGGACTCTAGAGGATTGAGCAGAGGAACATCAGGTTTTCTTCCAGGCCAGCTTCAGCCCTGGGCTGTTCAGAGCAGCCCGTCACTTCAAATCTCAGTTTCTGAGGTTCCCTGCCCACAGCCAGTTAGTATGGAAGGAGGCTCCTGGCTGAGGAAGGCCCATGCAGAGCAGCTCTCAGGTTCCAGTCTCCTGTGGTGGGCAGTGGCAGTGGCAGGTCACTGCAGGAAGAGGCGTTAGCTCTTTTAGGCAGTTAAACCCGTGCCCTCCTTAGAGAAATGGCTCAGTGAGCAAGCTTCCGAGGTGTCAGCCTCTTGCTACTCTGTTGCAGCCGCCGAATTTTGGGGTGGGGGCAACCTAGTTCTTTGACTGACTCTCTCAAGTTTGATGTCTCTTGGAAGCCCGCTTGGGGACTGGCTTGTGTGCTTCCACCTTTGCTGGGGTGGCCAGAGGTGCGTCCCCAAAGACCCGGTAGCCACCAAGCAGGCAATATGTCTCTCCATGCCAGCTCACCTGGGTTTCGCCATGCCCTCGGTGGAAGGCGTGATAGTGACCAGGTGTCAGAGAGGGGGAAGCCACTGCTGCTGGAAAGGAAACCAGAACTGATCAGTCACTCCTCCTGTACACAGTGTCCTGCCAGGACCTTCCCTCTGTCATGTCTCTCTCAGTTTCTGGCTGAAGCCATTTGATCTGCTTGGCATCTAAAACCCAGACTTGGCCTATCCCCTCTATGAGTCCCCTAGAGAAGGGATGTTGGCTGCAAAAGCAATTCCATGGAGCCTGTGGCAGCAGGAGACCGGAAAATCTGTGCCCCATTCCCAGAAAAAAAAGAGTAGAACCTGAAAATGATTGCAGTCAGGATCCCCTCCATCTCTCCCTTCCACAACAGAGGAAACATTTGTGAAAGTGTGTCACTTCTGAGGCGGCTTTAATGGAAATACCTTTCAAGTTTTGGAAAAAATAATCTAACATGAATCAGTTAAGAGCCCCCTCCCCTTGAGCCCCATTTGTATTGCCTTTTTTAAACACGCTGACCTCTAGCCCTCTGATACTTTCATGTAGATTTGAAAAAGGCCAAATACCGAAGCAGAGTGACCAGGAGGTTCAGGCCAGATGGTGGGTACCTAGTCTAGGCTCCCATCGGCGCAACCTCCTGGGACATCTTTTCCTCAGCCGTTAGGTCTCAGTGTCCCTTTATCCCTCCCCTTGGCTCTTCTGCTCCTCCCTACAGTATGACACCCTTTCCTCCACTACTCAGCGACTCAGTCTGGGATGTGTCTGAGGGGACCCATGTGGACAGCGTGGTGAAGATGCCCAGGTTTGAAGGTGAGGTCATGAGTGGCCCTCAACAGCTCTTCCTCAAACTGCTCCGTTTACACAAAAATGCACTTGACTTTTGCTAAGAGGCCAATCAGGAAAGGGTCCAGAAGGAAGCATTTGTAGCCCAAAGGTGGGGGGAAGGCTACAGCCATAAAGATTAGAAACTTTCTGAACACTTGCCCAGGGATGACATTTCACTTGTCCCCAGCAGTGAGCAGGAACACTGGTATTAGTTAACAGCTGGGGGAGTTCTGAGGTATTGCCAGCAAGCCCGAAAGGAACAGTCAGGTGAGGCTGTGTGCACACCAATGACTCTTGGGCGGATGTCCAGCCTAGGCCTACCTGCTGTGCAGCCCTCCCAGGGCACAGAGGATAAGTCGCACTGAAAATAGAGGATCCAGTTAGAGAACATTCTCTCTCAGGCATCCAGACTGGTATCTGGTCACAAACTGTTAGG